>WUQG02052049.1:0-10281 GCA_011317285.2 Androctonus mauritanicus | reverse complement strand
TCAATCTCGCTTCGGAGTAAAGTAAAAGTTTACTTTACCTGATGCGATCGAGCGCGTCGCGTCGCTTACTCCAACCTGCATTTATATAAGTGATAGGCAACGCCGCGCTGTCTGATGCACCACAATGCAGAAATTCTCGACAATAATCCAAGCATCTTTTGTAGGCGCAATGTGCAGGATCGCTTCGGGTTAAATAAAATTTTGACTTTTAAATTGATAAACTGGTGTTTGTGTTATTATAATTTATTTTATATATATTTAAAATTTCAATAAAATATTTATTTCGGCAAATGGCATTAATATATCTGTAACTAAAAATCAAAGATCGAACTTTAAGTGCTGAAGTCGGGGGGGTCGGCTTATACACGGATCGGCTTATATTCGAGTATATACGGTAGATTTAAATATGCCAAATCCATTTCCTATTGAAAATGCCACATGTTGAAAGTTGAAGACTGATTTTATGTACAGGTTTCAAATTTTTTATGATTTTTAAACTCTGAAGACAGATTAACCTATACATGAATAAATATATATACTGTATATATATATATATAGAGAGAGCATACAAAAAAAATAATTTGAAATTTTGAATTATCCCTCTTTCTAATTTCTTGTTCTCTCCATCATTAGTAAGAATATAATTACAAATAAATTGTATTCATATATGTATGTGATTATGAGTAAAATGTTTTATAATTATGAATTTAAAATAAAATTAGAAATAATATATAATTTTATTAATTAGTATCATATAACTTTTCATGGAAAGTATTTTTATATATATTATAAAAATTATTTTGAGTATAACTTGTTCAACATTTATATTTGTATGCAAGAAGTGGATGGCATATGAAATATTTTTTTATCATTTGTAAAAAATAAAATATTTCAAAATTCATTTTGTTTTAATTTAGATAAAAGAAATGCTTTTATATTAATTAATATAAGTTAAAATTTTGAAAGTATAAAATCATTAGAAGCATTTGTTTGTTAAAAAATAAAATTGAAAGTTCAAAACATATAATTCATAGTACTACTATTATACTGCCTTAATCACTACAATTATATTTCCAAATAATTCCGCACCAACGGCAGTTGTGCTTAACTTATAATTTTTTTATTTGGAAATACGAAACATATAATTTTTTAATTCAAGTATCAGAAACATCTTTCTTGAAATTGATTATTAATATATAATTTTTTTTTCTTTTTAAAGGAAAATGATCCTTTTATCAAAATAATGTCAGATCTCTTAGGCATTGACTGTGATCAAATGAGAATATGGCTATGTAACAGAAAAATACAGAGCATGAGAGAAATAATTACAAAACCAATGATTGCTGATCAGGTAAAAAAAAATAGACTAATAATTAATTAATTTTATAATTTTTAATTATAGAATTTCTTTTTATTCCAAATTTAATTTGACATATGTACTACAAATTTTAATAGAAATTTTATATAATAATCTGTTTTTGTGAATTTGATTATTTATATATTAATTTTTCTAGATATAGCTACTTCATGCATGAACATTTTAAATATTCACATTCTATTGAAATAACATTTACTAGAAAGATATTCTTTAACATTTCACTAAATATTAAAACATGAAATCTATATTTTCATTTAAGTCTTATGTTTAGAATTTACATGAAGCATATCCAAAATCATTTAGTAAATTGAATATTTAATAATCTTCCAATTATTAAATATTTGGAAGATTACTAATCATAATTCATCAAATTACCTAGGGGTTAATCACACAATCCAAATATCCCAACAACTACAAACCCCTAGTGGTTAAATTTTTGAATTAACTGCCAATTAATAATTATTATTTTTCATTTTATACTACAGTGCCATCATCTATCGGTTTAATAATTAATTAATTTAAAGTTGGCTAAGGTGGCGCCATCTATTATTCAATAATTCAACTAGAATTTTGACTAATTTCCCGAAATTAGTCAAAATTCTAGTTTAATTATTGGATAATAGATGGCGCCACCCTTAGCCCAAATTTAAATTGATTGATTATTAAACCAATAGATGGTGGCACCATAGTATAAAATAAAAAATAATAATTATTAATTGGCTCATGTCTTTCTTTCAACTGCTTTACTATTAACTTAAAGTGCTAAAAAAGGACAATGCAGCACTCCTCAGCATCATCAGGTTTACATATGAATCTGCAAACCTGATGATGGTCACTAATGCAGCCAAAAACGTTCGTAATTAGCAATAAAAGACGTATAACTACTACTGATGAGTGCTGCATTGTCGTTTTTTAGTACTATTAATTGGCAGTTAATTCAAAAATTTAACTACTAGCGATTTGTGCTTGTTAGGATACTAGATTTGTGTTTGTTGGATTTGGAAGATTATTTTGTAATTAAAGAAAATGCATTAAAACAATATTGCTAAAACCTAATATCATTTATAATTCATACTACCTCAGTTGTCTTTGTGCAGAAGTCTCATAATTGACTTCCATTCAAATTAATTTACATAAATCTTACAATTTCTTCATCATATTTATAGATTGCTACTGATAGGCATGTCATTGTCTTTACAATTATTATAATTCAACTTATTATTATTCTTAAAAACTTTCATTTGGGATCAGTACAGTACTCAAGTTTTTTCATACAGGATGATTCAAATATTTGATGACAAGCAGATCAACATTGACAATATGCTAATTTATGAGAGCATGTTTGTAGAAAGTGCTGAGCATTTCATAGAAGTTATGCTGAACTCAGACAAGTCCATATTTGAAGCTACCTGAATCAAATTCTTAGGACATGTCATCAGTGGAAAAGACATATATATCAAAGATTATCATGTAACTGTTGTGAGATGATGATCAAGTCAGAAAATATATTGGAACAGAGTAGCCTATTTGGTTCAGTAAATTATTTAAATTGTTTTATTTTGAATGTAACTATCAAAGATTGTGCTCTGAATGACCTGCTTAGTGGAAAAAACAAGTTTCAATAGATATTGCAATAAGATAGACTTTTCAATGTCATCAATGAATAACTCATCAAGGCACTCATTTGAGCATAGTTTAACAGGAAAGAGAAATAATGATCACTGCAAATGCATCTTCATATGAAGTTAGTGCAGAATTAGACAATGAAAAATTCAGACCAGTGGCATAAAAAAGCAAGATTTTAACAAAATGTCAGAAAAATTGGCCTCGGTTAGAGAAAGATATGTTCTTGTATGGGCATACAAATGATTTCAGGATTTTATTATGGGACTGCATTTCATTTAGAGACCAACCATAAGTCTCTTATCCCAATTTTTACAACAAAAGAGCTTGTGAAAAGATATATTATCTCAAAACTCCAGGGAATGAGACTTACTAGCAAGATACTATTATGAAACCAGGCATATTCTGGGAAATGAGTTAGTTATAGCTGATATTTTGTCCTGATAGTCATTGCTGACAATGGAAGAGAATAATTACATCAAGGAAAAGCTTGAAAACTGTTTTACTTAATTCATTCAGATGGTAATAAACCATCTTCTAATCACAAATTAAAGATTAAGTGAAATTATCAAGGTTCAACATAGAGACCCAATCTGTATCAAACTCCAAGAATTCAGTCAGCACAGTTGGCCAGGCAAATGAAATGATGCACAGTATCAAAGACTATTGGTAGATGAAAGGAAGAAATCATGATTGAAGAGAGACTTTTATTGAAAGAGTCAAGAATAAATAATACTAGAATAAAAAATAAGGAATAAATAGAAAATGCTAAAAAAAAAACTTCAGAGTTACTGAGCAACATTGTTATCAAATGAATTTTTTTCTGCTAAACTTCTGATGAGAAGAAAAAATATAAGTGTCCGTTCCCATCATATTCTCCCTTTTAAAACCAAAAATTCCAAACAAGAAAACACTTACAGAATGGAAAGACAGAAGAATCAAGAGTCAGAAATACAATTTTAGTAGAAGACATAATGCATGAGAACTCATCCAATTAATACCTGACAATAAGATCTGGATAGTTGCTTCATTTTCAGATTATCCCATAAGTCAAGTAATTATAATCATACAGAAAAATAACAGAAATTAATATAATATATAATTATATTATATATAAATATAATATTGTCAATAGAGAAAAATAGATGTTAAAACATAATTTCACTCATCCCTCTTAATGATAAGGAAGAAGATTAGAATTATTGTGATCCTAATTGCAACTTATTGCTTGACAATGATTCTGAAATACTTGGCCATAATAGATCAGATTACAGCAGTCCAATAAGAGATGGAGACAGACTAATAATTGAAAAATTGGTTAGTACCAAAAACAGATGAAGTTCTGATGCAATCACTTCCAATGCCAGTCCAATCAAATCAAACAATTATAAACAGATGACTGAGCAAGAAACCTAAATATTTGACTGAAAAGTATTAATGTTATTATTTCAATTGACTTTTTTCACTTTTGTAATGTGGGAGATGTTCAGAGTGAATTTGTTTTACTTAATATCATACCAGGCAAGACAATAAAAAAACACTGCACCATGCACTTCTGACACAGGCATTTGTGGCCATATTCCTATAGTGCCAACTAGTGTGTGTGCAAGTCATGCTAATATTTTGCTTGTATATCATTATTAAATAAAATGATTTTAAAAACAATACAGTTAATCAAAGATTGATTTTGTTGTTAATCACAATGATTGATTAATTGACCATAAAATCAATCATTTATGGAATCTTCTTATCTGTGAAAATGGATAAGAAGATTCCATATATGATTTTTTAATACAAATACTTAAATATTTTTTGTTACAAAAATATATATAAAACTGAATTAAGAAAATCCATTGTATGGGATCAAAAATGTTGCCAAGTTTTCTCTCCTGCTCAGTGATTGTTTAATGTATTTTTTTGCTTATAACAAGATGAATTTTTATAATCAATATTTTGCTATATAATATATTTGTCATTTAAAAACATTAATTATGGAATAGATTTTTTTCAAGACTTGGAAACCAAAATTTTGATTTCATTTTCAATAATAAACACAAGCTGCTTTTAGAATCACAATTGGTGACAATAATGAGTAGAAAAACAATTTTGGTAACACATTTCAAATTCAAAAATAATCAATTTAGGTACAAAATTGCCATGTTGTTAGACAATTTAAATCTTCGAAATATAGTAAAAAGTTAATTAAATAAATGATTTTAGAAATATTACAAATATTTCCTTAATTAATATTCCCATCTATATTTAACATCTCTGTAAATTTTCATTGTTTGTAACTATTTTCTTAATATGTGCACTTATTTCAATCATTTAAATCATATCAATGTGCATATTTTTGTAATTGTTTATTCTCAAATTTTAAATATACAGTAAGTTCCCAATTTACATAGTTAATTTATCCAAAAAACTTCTACATAAATCAGAAACATAAGTCCCACAATAATTAAATTTGATATATATAAATGGGTAGATTAACAAACAGAATGACAAATGAAATTTATGAACCAAATTTAACCATAGATAAAAGAATTTAAGGCCGTAAGTGATATTTTTGCAAAACTAATTTGTTTAATGAAAGTTTCATTAGCATTTTATGAGAATTTAACAAAAAATGACTTACACATTTGCATATCTCTGAAACTGCATAAGCCAAAACCATATAAATAAAGGACCTACTGTACTTGAATCATTGTTTTATTAAAAGTGCTTTTCTTCTCACTTCTACTGCCAATCCAATTAAACTATCAACTGTGGTTCTAAAAGGAGATTATTTATCAGTTTTAAGATAACATGACATATTTATTAATTTCAATTTTGATTCATAAATGTTATATATCAGTATAACTTAAATTTTATATAAACATTTTTTAATGTAACATTTGAATTTTAAATTAGGCTATATTTACTCGAGATGCTCTGGCTAAACATATATATTCTCATTTATTCAATTGGATTGTCACTCAGATAAATAAATCATTAGCATTAAGTGACAAAATTTATCGTTTCATTGGAGTGCTGGATATTTATGGGTATGTTTTCAGATTGTTTCTAATATTAATATATTTTTAAAAAATTTGAATTGCATTGGTTTTTTTGTTTAAATTTATTACATAAATATATGATTTTATCATAATTCTTATTATATATTTTAAATTAAAATAAAAAATTTTCTTAATGATTCTAATAATTCAATCAATTTCTATTAAAAAATATTAAACATATTTTTGAATATGTTTAATATTTATACAGGGAGTTCCAACTTAAAATAATTACTTGTAATGGAAATACATATATACCCAGCCATCATCAATAAATGTAATAATGACAACCATGCAGTTATAATGCCATCTTCTATTAACTATTTCATTTTAATTGAGCAATGCTTCCTGAATTATCTGAAATATTATGTCATACAAATTCATATTTAAAAAAAAAGCAAAGCTTCGATTTTTTTACATAGATTTCATTGGCTGCATGGTAAAGCCAACCATATACTACCTGAAATATTTGGGCTCAGTTTAGAAGTTCACACATCTTCAAATTTTTCAGAAGGGAACCAAGTCTGACCTTTTCCTTTTTCAATCTTCTAATCAACTGCATCACAGATATTGAAAAGTTCATTTTATAGACTTTGAAGTGATCATTGTCATATCTCCTGTAAGATGAATGACATAGTTTAAACCAACCAACTATATAAAATTTCCTAACAGCATATATCAGAAAAAAATTAAAATGACTAATCAAATTAAAAATGATATCATGACCAATTATCTATAGCACATGAAACTGATAATCAATATCATTCAGCAATTTCTACAGCAAATATAGCATTATCAGGAAAACCAATTTTCTCCTCATATTCTACTAATTAAACTTCTAAGTAAGCAAAATTAAAGCATCAATGTAAACAGTTGTAACAAAATGAAATGTTAGCCAGTTTTATTTACATTATAAAACTGGCTAGCATTTCATTTTTGTTACAACTATTTCCAGTTTTGACAAATAGTTTTTTATTATGTTTATTTTTGCTGAACACTTAAAATTTCTTTCAAATCTAAGTGCATTATACATTCCATTTTTATTTTTAACTAGTATTTTCTTTATTTTTACCTACAGAAAATGTTAGCAAGGACGAAATATAGGTAGTTCCTGATTTAAAAAAAAATCCATAATGCAGGTATTTATTTCCTATAGGCATAATTTTAAAAATGTGAGATTTGCAAATCTATAATTTGTGAAATGACATCAGGTCTGACTGCAGGAAAAATTGTGTGTTTTTCTCCAACACAAATATTTGATAGGATGGACTGATATAAAACTTAAGCAGAAAAATGGTGCAGAGGTCTGGGATAGTGGGACAGGATAATTGACTTAGACAACTCAGATAACTTAAACAATTATATTTATTAAACACAGAAAAAGAAAAATATAATATCAACTAATCAAAGCAAATCAACAAGTTTTGAGTAGAACTGGTTATTATTTGACATTGAAAAATATCTAACAGAAACAAGAACAAAATATTCACTGCACTTCTCTCCTCTCAGATTGCATAACAATCTGAGAGGAGGGGAGTGCAGTGAATTCAATCTGCTCCCATAGCAATCTGAGAGCAGGGGAGCAGACTAAATAGCACTCAGATTGCATAGCATATATCAGAGAGAGAGAGCAAGAAAATATTTTCTGCTATTCTATTTTCATTCCTTGTATAGACATCTTGGGATGACTTCTTACATATGTTATTTGTTAAAGAAAACAGATAAGGCAGTTCTGTTCTTTATATAAATCTTCTAGAGGATGTTGTTAAGACTACAATCATCATCTCCCTTTGTCTCAGTTGGATGAACAGGGGTAGATGTTGCTATCTTTTTCTCCATTCATCATCCTATGGAATGGGTATGGGCTTCTCTTCCCAATTAGTACATTTTCTTATTTTCTAACATAGAACTCAAATGAAGAATCCCAATATTGAGTTCAAATCTTCACTTACTTATTTCTCTGTCCATCTTTATACCATGGAACTCTCCTTTTTTCCCCCCATCTATTTCCTAGTACAAGTCATATTTATTTTCCAGGAGATAAAAATCTGGTGATATTCTTCCCCATGAAAAATGAAGTTTGTTGCAGGGAAAAATTCATCATCTACAGATATTTAATAAAATTTTGTCATTTTAAATAATTTCTCATCCTTTCTCTGTTATTTCCAAATATTGTCAAAGAAATAGTTGAAAGCTATTATAAGAAAGAAGGCAAATTGATATCTTAATTATTTCATTCTAATCTATGTTTAAAGTTAATTTTTACAAAATCAATAATAAAATACATTTTTAAATCAAATTTCTACAATTACCATGTAATGAACAATATTTTCGGTATTAAAGGAATTAATTCCAAAAATATTGTTCATGTCCACTACCTTGATGTAGCCCTGCAAATGAAAGAGAACAGGTTTATTACTGATATATATATATATATATATAAAGCCAACAAATGTGCCAATGATCATACCCAACTGGTCAGAAGATAAGTGGGCACATAAAAAATCACCTTCAGATCTCAATAGAGATATGCGCGCATGCACTGCAGTGAACAGGAGAGTTACATGAAAGAAATCCAGAGGATAAAAAACACAGCCGTACACCATGAGTATAAAAGTAGCCTTATAGACAAAATGTTAAAGGAAATACATATAAACTCCCAAGAAAGTAAAGATGGTGATGACTTCACCACTACTATGGCTAGGAATGAGCCAGTATCAGACCAAAGAGACTCTAATTCTATAATACCAGAAGCAATCAGAGACTTCAATATTGTCAAGAATATAATAAAAAGAAACCCAAAAAAGTATGCTTATAAAAGGCCCCTGATTGTGTACAACTCTCCTTAAGGAACAATAAAGATTTGAAAGATTATCAGGATAAAGTGGGAATATACAAAATCTCTTTCAAAAACAATACTGTAAACAGAAACAAAATCTATATAGATGCTAGATCTTTAAAAGAGAGGATAAGGGAACATAAAGAAGATATTAAGAATGCACGCTTAAGCACAGCACTAGCCAAGTCTGCATATCTACAAGACCTAGATATCAAATGAGAAGAATCTAGAATAATCAAACAAGTTGAGACTCCTGAAGATTTGCCTATTGCCGAGACCATCCAAATTTATAGAAACCGGCAAGATGTTTTTGTGGTAAATGACAGACTGATTCAATAAAAGCCATGGGAATACTTATTAAGCAGCCATATTCCCCGTTAACTCTCTAAAAGAAACCCTTTTGAACCCCTCTATTTATTGTTCTCCTTTATTTATTTTTTATGTTGTTTTAATATTTTACTATTATACTGTAATTATAATCTTTACTATTACATGTATTTTTATATTGCTTAAATGTTAAATGTTAAATTTGTAAAGTCTAGAACGTTTTTCTTCTACGTTTTGAATTTGTATTCTTTTAAATCTTGTAAGAGCTGATGGCATTAAATATAGCCAAAAGCACTTCTAAGGAATAACCTCTGTTTGTTAATTGCAATTTTTTGGTCTGCTCAATAGTGCTAGATATCTTTAGTGTTTGTAAATAGAACAATATTTTGTTATAAATAGTGTTAAGAAAAGAAAATATATCATTGTATTGTGAATTATAGTTACAAATATTTCATTTTGATTATTTCTGGGTACATTGGACCTGACAGAAGATTACATTCTCAACAGTAAAATTTTATCATATTAATATTAAATAAAGCTTAACAAACAATAGTTTGATTTAAAAAAATGATTTATATATACAAGAAATGAAAAAACAACTTTTAAAATCATGCAAATTATTATTATAATAAATAATTCATCATATAAATATTAACAAATTTTTGTCACCATTGTCAACAGATGAATAGATGTGTTTTATGCAGATGTACTACTATCTTAGACAGAATCTGGGAATAAAAATCGAGTACATAATTATTCAATAAAACAATAGAGCCAGTAGGCCTACTACTATCATTTCCTAGACCACTATCTTAATTTTTTCTATTTCATAGCAGATGATGGAATGTCTCTTATTAACCTAATAGTACCTCATTGTAAAGATTTATACATGGTTGTTGAATTATTGTATTTGTTGGAAGGATGCTTCTCGATTACTTACTTAATTTTTGTATACAGATAGTTCTCGACTTACGACCATTGGACTTTACGACCACAATCGCTAGCCATATTAAATTTCAGAATTATTTATCTCAGAAATTATTTCTGCCTCAATTATC
>WUQG02052038.1:0-10281 GCA_011317285.2 Androctonus mauritanicus | reverse complement strand
TTTTGCAATATGAAGAAACTACTAGTGAAATTTACAACCAAAAAAGTAGAAAATGTGTGGGTTATTGGCTGTAAGCCGTATGCATTGCGACAATTAACGCTAATGTCGTACCGATATGTATATTTCCCATGGGAATTCTTATGACGACATGTGAGAGGACGGGATGTAATAATAATTCTGTCAAATGTTACATCGAAAATTATTTACATGAGTTTAGTGATATAATGACCAGAAAATTTGAACATTAGACAGAGGATAATGTTAGATTGAAAAACGTTAGACTGAAACATTTTAATATTATTTTCTCCTGTTTTTTGCCGGAACCGGAGAAAAAGAATGTTAGATCGAGGAAAACGTTAGATCTACGAACGTTAGATCAAAGTTTTACTGTAATTAATTATTAAATTAGCAATGGTGAACAATTGAAATCTTATGTTGTAGTGAGATAGGAGAAAAAGCAAGATATATAATTCCATTTGTCAAAAGTTGCATATCAATCTGCTTAAAGTCAGAGAAGTATCATCATTATAACATTTAAATAGGTTAAAAGTATCATATATATATATGACAAATAGATAAGGACTCAGTGTTATCATGAAGAAGGCTGGCCTCAGTTAATGTTAAATAATTGTGAATTTGTAATGTATGATTTTTAAAGAACAGAATCATGTAGACTGCTAAATATTTTTATAATTAATGTATTGAAGTAATTTTTGTAAATTATGAATATGACTGTACAATACAAATAAACAGAAATCTTATTCCTGAAACTAGCAATTTCTGTACAGTATTTTGGTTTCATTTGCTTGAAGCAAATACAGCAGTAGTGAGAAAATGCTAACAAATACAAAACGATCATTAAACTATGTGTAAACTATCATATTCTGTCTTGAGATGTCCCATAACATTTTTTAAAATTTGTTATAAAATGTGTAATTACATGGCATTAAAATTCAAACATTAGCAATCTATGGTACTAATGTAGCATTAACGATAGACAATAAAAAAATTTTTAAATAAGCAACAGCTTCTAGTAGATCTGCTCAACTTGAGGTCAAATTGGGCAGCCTACAAGAATCCTTTCTAAAATGTATAACTATGTAGCACTAATGTCAGAATTTTGGGGATGCATGGCACTAACAATTGAATATTTAAAAATTTTAAGAATAAGTTCACCCAACTTGACATGTGCAGTTTATTTTAGTTTATAAAGTATAATGATAATTTAGTTATTTCTACATATAAATATAAATAGAATTATTTCTTATATAATTTATTTATTATTATTCCTTTGCTAGGATATTTTAAAATTATACACAATATTTGATTGCTAACTTGAGTTTATTTTAAAAAATAACACAAACTTCAACATTTAAATTTGAAGTTTGTGATTCAGTTCTGAATTTATTTAAATTATGAAGAAAAATATCTGAATACGATAAAAATGTTTTTGTAATCATTCTCTTAACTGTTAAATACTTTTAAATTTCTTGCTAAAAGTGCTTGACTAAGCTTTTTTGGTTTAATTAAAATATTGTTTTATGACTATTTTACTATCATTTTATTTCTATCATAATTGGGACTAAATAAAATATGTATAATTTTTATGGAATTTTATAACTTTTTAATTTATTTGTTAGTGAATTCAGAATTTTAATATTGTATTTATATTTAAAAACCTTTGAATACTTTATTGATAATGAAAAATTGAAAAATGATATAATCATATGAAAAAATTCTTGGAACTAGATTTATACTAATTTTAACTTTAAATTTTAATGCAAAAAAAATAAAAAATAAGTCAATGAAGATCAATAAATTGTATAATCATTTTGAAAAGCCACATGTTTCTCTATAAATTTCCAACAATATAAATAAATTTCATTCTAATTGGAATATATTTATGTAAGATATAAATTTGTATACCCTTCTTATGTTGTATTTATTATAATAATGATCTTATATCTGTTAATGAGCTTATGGTATTGTAATGGATCATAAATATATATATATATATATGTATATATAAATTTCATTTAAATTGAATAATAATATTGTTCAGACTGACAATTAGATAAATAGACTTACTATGTATATCCTTTTATTCTATTCTGGAATGGAAAAGATAAAAACAAAACATAGATTAAGAGATAAGATGAAAACAAAGATAGTTTTAATTAGTTAATACACAGATATAATACTGATTAAAATAAAATTAAGATAAGAGTTTAATTAGTATTATCAATTTGAAAATATTTCAAAATGTTGATGAAGTGCATTTGTAACAGAAGTAAAATTTAGAATCTAATAAGCCAGTGAAATGGTCATACGATAGGCTATTTCTTCATTTAATTAGGAGTAAGAATGCTTTTGTTTCTATATATTATTTCATTTGTAAAAGTTAAAGCATTTAAATTAAAAATTCATAATAATAAAAGCCTGAAATATTTAATCAACATCATCATCATCATAAATATAATATTTTTTATCCACAATGTTTATATTGATTTTAATTTCTATTTTTCGCATTTCAAACAATCCGAGTATTCTAGAGAAATAGACCTATAAACGTGTCTTCTCTGGTTAAAAGAATTTGGGATTTAGATATTCTAATATTGTTTGGAAGTTAAAACAAATATGAATTGTCAAACACAAGAACATACAATGATTAAACAAATAACATTAAAAGAAAATGGAGTCCTTCTCTAAAACAACAGTGAAAGATTTATGCTAATTTTAAACAATTAATTAATTTAATTTTTTATACAGAAATATGCATTAGAAGAGGTTAATAAACTTTTGTAGAATAAGTCTTTATAAATGTCTTATGATCTTATGATAACAGCAAAAATTAGATCTACAGAGTGAAAAATCATAGAATATTTATATTTATGATGATGCCACAGGAAATAATAATTATAAATCACTATTAAGGAAATTCTCTCTTGAGTTTATAATATTCTGAAAGACATTTATAAAAAAAATAATAATATATATAAAGTAAATCATTAACAATATTATAAATGAATAAATTTGCATTAAGGTATTATAAATTTAATCAATAAATAAAAAGCATAAATTTGCTAAATATCATCTTAATTTTTAAAAAGCCTTAAGGATATGAAATGATGCATCAAATTAACTGTAAAAATCAGTTTTACAGACTACAAGTTTAAAGCAAGAAAAATTAATATATAATTTTTTACAGTAGTTAAAAATAAATCATATTAAAATTGCTTAATATGAGTTAATAACAACTAATCATGAAAGATTAAATATAAAATGCAAAATTTTAACATAAATATTTAATTATTGATATTTTGAATTAAACTGCATAGTAAATTAATTTATTAAAATATTTAATTAAGGATCCTGAATTTAAATCAGCAGTTCTCAACCAGTGGTATGTGAGACATGACTAATGATACATGGATAATCTTGACTTCCTATTTGTATATGAGGCATACTTTTGTTGGTGGAAATTTGAATTTTGAGTTTAGTGGTATGCATTTATCAAAAGGTTGAGAACCATTGATCTAAATAACTCAAAATTATGTATAAGTTTATTCATATGATGAATCTGTGTGGCATAACAGAGCAAATGTCTTGCTAAAATAGTTTCTGAAAATAAAGAATTTTTCATGCTTAAATGCTATCATATTCATTTATCTGAAAAAAAGTCAGAGATATAGATACACCCTGCTAAAGAATGCCTGCCTTGATGTGGTAGGAAAGCTTACTTGCAAGTACTATGTCTGTATCTGTTTTGCAGTTAGATTGGTATGTTCATAACATCTAGGATATACTGAATAGCTCTCAGAACAGGATGACATTCATACCAAGATGTCCCAATCTACATTCTTAAGTGTGTGCAATGTAAGTAGGTGTCCCAAGCATACATGGATGAAACAGATTTGGATGATTGCCTGTAGTAATCTGTCATGGGGTGTCGAAACTGTATATTTAGTCCTAGCAAAGCAAGTTTCGCTGATTCATTGCCTCACTTGATATCACTCTGCAGTGGTCTGTGGTAGTTTTTCTGGACCATACATAGGCTACATTGGACACAAAAGAGCAATCTATTGCCTCTTTCCTGATCTCCAATTGTTTTAGACAACATTAAGGGAAGGCTCATTGTTTTAAATAACATTAGTACTTTGAATTCTCTTCTCTACTACCAGGAGTGAAACTAGTTTGAGGACCTAGGTACAGTTAGAGCTGTGAATAAACTGCAAGGAATTTGCAGATAGCTGTGTTCAACTGGTTGTTGGTTCATTGCTGTGGCTGAACCAAATCTCAGAGCATTCTCCTGTAGCAGAGAATCAGCTGCCATTGATTTTTCACTAAGCTTTGACTATTTTTTTCTGATCCTCTGGGATCAGTTGTTTCAAAAGATAATATTGTCTATCTTGGCTATTCCCAGTTGATCAACAATACTGAACAAGAAGCCAAGGGAGGAGGAGCTTCTCCCTAGCCAGTTGAACTGATCAGATTAGCTTCCCGTGTTGTATAATCTAGAGCAGTGGTCTTCAAACTGTCAATTTAAGAACCCTTATGAGTATAAAATTATTTTGCGGAACCCGGGATCATAAACAATAGAACAGGGCCCTATTCACAATCTAGGTAGTACATATAAAGAAAAACGTTTTAATACTCTTTTATTATATTATAATAAAAGTTAAAGAAGTATTACAAAATAATTTTATTTTCATCATTTTAATGAATATTTTATGTATGTTTATGGAACCCTTTAGGACATTTTGTGGAACCTCAGAGTTCTGTGGAACACAGTTTGAATAACACTGATCTAGAGGATGACAGACACATCTCAATCCATGTTCAGCAATAATTAAACCAAGTTGCATCTTGCAGAGAGCCTCTGTAATGCCTTTTAGTGGAGCAGAGCCTGTAGTCCTTTAAGGCAATGTTATAGGATTTCAGGCTCTGCTCTCAGGATTAACATTAGGTTGTACAGAATTAAATGAGCCTATTTAGATATAGTTGATCTTTAGTATTTTTGTACCAAAGGTATGCTCAAAAGTTTAAGACAGAACAATGGGCAATAATTAATCAAAGTATAAATCTTTTTCTATATAGGAAACATATATACAAGAATTGCTGGAAAGAAATTATCAACCTACTTTTCTTGCATATCTGTTTTTTAATAACTGAAAATGAAAAATTAAAACTATGACAACAAAACAATCTTCAGTGGCATGATTTCTCTTTTGGATTTCATAAAAAAATCTATTAATGGTTACAAGTTATTATGAGGAATTTCATTTAAATGAGTTCACAGTTAGCCAATATGTTGAGAGACATATTAGCTAATTGTGAATTCGAACTTTTTTGAACACCATGTAGGGAGTTTCTAGCTCATAATAATTCTCGAATATTAATAAATTAATATTAATTAATTACTTACGATAATAGATTGAATATCATATGTCTTTTTGAATTGCTATTAATTTTTAAATAAAATTCTGTGGATAATAAATACTATTTAAATATCATTGGCACTTATAATTTTGATTTATTTAATCATTATAAAAATATGAATTGCATAAATAAATAAAATGGGCAAGATTCGAGATTACCTGCCGCGAGTTTTCGCGACGCTGCGCTTATATACTCCATCCAGATATATAATAATTATGTGTCGACCGATTGGATTGCTATGCGGCGCGATGGTTTAACATCGCTACGTCGCGCTACTGATAGACGCGAAAACTCGCGGCAGGCAATCTCGAATCATGCCCAACTTAATAGACATAGAATAAATTGCTGATTGTTTTTGATGAACAATCTTACTCGTGTATATATTTTGAAGAAATCTGCTTGCTTAGATAAAAATATTAATTATTATTTTTTCATATTTAATTTCAAAATGGAAAACTGTCAATTTGTGTTTCTGGTCTGATCACCAGAATAATTTATATTCCTACGGTTTTAGATATCGATAATTTGAAAAAATATGCAAATATATCAAAAATCAAAAGAGTTTATAAATGTATTTTTTTATCTCAACTCCATTTTGAATATGTTCAATATTTTTTAGTAAAATATATATAAACAATGCACTTACTTGTCATAATCTCCTCCATATATAAACTCGGAGTATTCTCTATATAACCAATATACCAAATTATTACCATCGAATATAACTTTAGTATCGTGCAAATGATATTCTTTTCGTAAATGAGAATTTTTTTGAAAATATGAGGTAAGCCCCCGAACACCCATGTTCAACAATCTTACTGTTTACAAACGAAACATTCGGCAGTGCTCTCTGGTGTCAAAAAGTAAAAATACAATACTAAATATTTTTTTGAATTTGCCCTACGGTATATCATTAGGCTGATAATATTATAGTTTTATTTCATAATTGCCACGTGCTTCTATTTATTAAACAATTTAGAGTTTCTTTTACGCTATTTGTTATTATAATTTACTTATTAAAGTAATTAAAGTTTATTCTCGATAACGCTTACGAATGGAATACAAAATTTGTACAAAAAAATAACCTGTAAGGAAGTAATCGTAAACATTTACGTTAATAAAATTTGTATAGATGATACAATTAATTATTCGTTATTAAAGACAAACTTAACTGAAATTATATGTTAGTCCAAATTTAATTACGGATCTGTTCACTGTGTCGCTCCGATCATCTCTATTTTTTTTTTTTTTTAATTGATAACTTTCAGTCATGTATGTATGCTTTCAACTTATACTTCGTCATAAAAATTTTTGAAATAAAAAATATATGAATTATAATAAAACCAAATTTTAATAATTAGTGAACTTACAAAATTAAAGTTCGTAAAAATTTGTGTTACAATACTACACTTTATATCATACGTTTTTTTTATGTATCCGAGTACAAAAATTGCTTTATTTGCTTTTAAGATAATTTAAAATGAATTGTGAATGGTGATATGCAACTGGTGGAAGTTCTTAATATATTATGGAGATTTGCTAAACTGTTTTTCAACAGAGATAGACAAAACAAAACTCAAAAAATACTGCCGCCTTTATCCCTACTAAAAACGGTCTATAAGTATCTCTCTAATGAATTAAGGATTCTCAAACGCTATCTTTAAAGTATTTTTTACGCATAAGAATCGTTTCAACTTCAATAAACGATGATAATTTTCCTATATGCAAAGAGACGCAGTGAGTCATATCTGTTAAAATGGCGGTATCTCGATTTGCGAGTCTGTAAATTTTTTTGAAAATGAGGCAGGTAAAATTTTTTTTGGCATTAAATATTCATTACTTTATATTTAAAACTGGGTCGCCATTTTATAAATCCGGTTTAATATTCTAATATCTGATAAGCGATTCCGAATATGTTACGAATTAGCAATTTGTTTTCATTCACTCCAGTTAAAAATATCGCGTTATAAAAATCAAAACAGAATGGAAAAGTCAAAATATAATGAAATATTCCCCTACAGTTTTCACTTCCGAATCAAAATATGAAAATTTGGGAGAGTATATCACTAATTGAATCACATAATATTGAATCACATATTGAAAGATGGCGAAGAAAATCAGAATAATGTTCATGCGAGTATTGCTATTTTTATGAGAAATTGTTACATAGTTTATTAACTTAAACTCGTGAATATTGGTGACTAACCATAAAAAAAATAATAATAATAAATATTTATATTAAATTATATTATCGTTAAAACATATGTTCGACAGATCTATTATGAATTATTATTTATAAATAATAATTCGTAATTTTTCCGCCGGCTAAAAACAACAACTGCAATATTGAGCAAACAAATAATTAATTTTAAACACTTCTTATCCATAAAAATAATTAATTAAAACGCATCAATTTATTTTGATAAAAAGTTATGTTTAATCAAGTATTTTTTCCTCTCTGAATATTTATCAAAATTATTTTTTTTCCCCTTTCATCTAGGATGATTAATCATGACGATCTGGAATTTTTTATTTTTTTTTCCCTCAACTTTGTGAACATTTATTGGTAGACAAAAATGCGATTGGTGTAAAATCAATGTTTAAAATTAATGTGCAGTCTTATAATTTTGAGATTTATTTAATTATATTCTAAATATTCTTAAAATAGAGAGTAATCTATGTGCCGAAACACACATCTGGATGGAAGAAGCGCTTCCAATGGATAAAAAAATTCTTAAAGTTAAAAGTGTTTAATGTAGTTGAAAACTATAAATCTCGCGTGTTAAACAGTTCTGAACATTAAAAATTCAGTCTTAAAACTAATTTATAAATTAAATTTTGATAGTTTTGTACCGCTACTCGGTACTATCAACATTCGAGAGGGAAAAAATAACAATTGCTACAGAAGTAATTCGATTTTAAATAATTAAAAAAATAACTTTATACGGTTTTGTTAAACGTGATATTCCGATTTAAATTATAAAAATCAATCAATCTAAAAATTATTAGAGAGAAAGAGAGGAGAGGTAAATCTAGCGAGATCCAATACCCGGTATAAATCAAGTAACATCTGTACACGTTCAAAATGGCAGGCAAATAATTTGCCAAGACAAGATTGATCGTTCACAAGCCAATATTTCATTAAGTTATTTCGTGAAGTCGAATAAACTAATAGCAAACACGTGACGTGATAAGTCACGTATTTAGGTACTCACGCCCGATTAAAGAGACTTATCCAGTGTTTACATAAACTGGAAAGTTTTCATGAATTTTAAACATTATCTGATGGTTGTGTTGTCCGGTAGATTCACTGGACTTTATGTGAATCGGAACCAATATGTCCGGTGTGAGGTTGTCGTGATTAAATTATACTTTCAGATGAACTCTTCTCCTCTGTCAAAATTGGACGCGATGCCAAGATGGCTATTTTTCTATTACGATAACTCTCTCTCTCTCTCTCTCTCAAATTAGATTGCGCTATCAACTGTTTGCTTGTATTTTAAACGATTATTATTTGTTTTAGTTTCTTATATTAAGTAGCTGGTTAAGTTTCATATGTTTTGTAATAACAAATTCTGTAAGTGCAAAGGTGGCGTATGTTTCGCACGAATCATTGTTAGAGTTTCGAATCGCGTAGGGTAATTACGTTATTTTTAGGGAAATTTTTAAAGTATGGTCGACTTTTGACTCTTGTTAGAATGGCGCCGCATGACGTAATGACTCAACCGCAAACGTTAATTGGATAAAAGTAATCAAAAATAAGCTAGTAGTATGCGGGGGAAAAACTTTATCATCACCGCTACCCAGTTATTCATCGGTCCAAATTAAGCAGGGCTGTTTTGAGAGGGAGCAGATCTGTCGAATGATCATTAGGAGAACGATATGAGGTCTAATGACCGAATGGGGGTTATCTGTTCTTATTCAATCAAGCCGCTGATCAAAAAAGAAATCATTAAAGATCCAGATCAATGAATATCGCCCTCTCGCTGCTCCGACCCTGTAAACGATATTGAGCAGATGTATCTGGCTCTTGTACCTTTAATTGAATTGTCCAAAATTACTAATTACTAAATTTCAGGGCCCACGGGGAGTTGTTGACTCACTTTTCGTTCTCCAGTTTCGGTTTTTTAAACAAAGATCGGTAGAGATACGTACAATAAGCTTAAAATTACTTTAACATATTTTTGTTTCCACGAATTTTAGCACTGAATCTGAAACAGTAACAAAAATACTTTATAAAAATTATGATTTTAGTACTTAATATAAGCTTTCATACCAACACCTAACGCGCAAATCAGATAGGGCAATTTAAAAAAAGTTTTGTGGAAGTTTATACAGTTCCTTTTAATTCTATTAAGTAATTTCGTCGTGTCGCACTTAGAATTTATGGCAGCGAGTTTAAATTTACAATGTTTTGTTTATTAAAGTATTGTCACGGCTTTATTATACACGATACACGCTGAAGCTTCAAATTTCTCTTCTTCGTGTCTCAGGTTCAGTATTTTAAAAGTATGCATGTCGTCAAGGATATAGCGGCGTAAACTGTACCGTCAGCTGCCGCCCTCTGTCGGAAAAAATTGATATTACGTTTTAAAACATAATTCCCCATTTATTTCTTAAATCGCAATTTAAAACAACAACAATAAAAAAAAGTAACAAATATTTTACTGTTTTAATTATTGTGTAAACAAAAGCATTTAAATTTTTTGTTAGCATTTATAAAACAAATTTCCCAGTAGATGGCGTCGATAGCCAACGAATCCTAGGCTGTGTTCGAAGTACTGGTAAAGAGTACTTCGCGGACCGGTTTGACGACTTCGCCGGAAGTTTCGCCATATTCAG
>WUQG02052016.1:0-10282 GCA_011317285.2 Androctonus mauritanicus | reverse complement strand
CTCCGGTAATAATAGTCAGTCAGTGACTACTGTACTTGGCTTAGTCACTGCCGTGCCTCTTGATAATAGCTTATTTATATTCTGAGTGAAATTTTGTTATATTTTAATATTTACGGATGAAAAATGAGTCCGGAGTCACGGTTAGTAAAAAATAAAATTTAATAACCCTATATAATTTTGTATATATGTCAGTATGTTATAATAGGACACATTGATTTTGTTCGACCAAAAATATTAACTTTGAATACTAATGAATTTTCTAAATTTGATATAATGATGTTTTGTTATTGAGATATTTGGGGGGACAGATAGAAAAAATGAAAAACATTGTGATTACCTAAGATTATTTGGCCAAATTGGTTTACATATTTTTCTTAATTACTTGTTCCGCAGAACATTAGTGTTCCCCCAACTTATCATAAGTGTTCCTCGAAATCACGACATATATGAATATATATAATCTATAATTTTTAATAAAAGAATATATTAAGAACTGCGTGTATATTTTTATTGTTAGTTTGAAGACTAAATCGCCTTATATAAACATTATTGATTTTGGTGTCCTACCAACATTTTTTATAAGTTAATTAAAAATGTTCTGCCATTTCGAAATGTTAAGAATTACCGCATATAAATCAAATTAATACATTTAACATCGTTATTATGAATAAATGGTTTCAAAGATATCAATATCTCAGAATTTCTAACAGAGGTCATCTTATAACTCGATCACATATGAATTTAAAAATTAATAGGTATATAGGGATATCTCGATTAATAAGAAAGATACCCTAAAATTTAATTGCTAATCCATATTTTCTTTTTAAGATATTTTGCAAGATATAGACATACATACAGCTAAAATCAAAGTATAAAATTATTTTCCTTTTAAACGATTAAAGAGACTGCCCGGCCATCTATTTTTGATTGATTATTTTAATTTTTTAAAATTTTTATATAAAAGTTTATAAAATTTTATTTGAAACCACCCAATCGAAAAATATTTTTTTGAAATTTTTCAATCACCAAACGGCCAAAAACAATTGCCAATTTCTTTCCCCTGATTGTTTGGAGGTACTACAAATGAACTAAGATATATATATAATGGTGGAAACGAACATCTGTTTCGTCTTACTGATCATATCTCCGTCTGAATGGTATCCAAAGATATTTTTATCTATCTGTAATCCTAGTAATTAGAGCGAAAATTTTAATAAGATCATCGATTGATCTGATTTTTTCATTATCCTGGAATTAAGATTTTCTTTCACAGTTTTAGAGAATTCAAAGCATTTTGTAAGAATTGGCTCAATTAAATATAATAATAATCTGTAGTAATCCAACCATAATTCGAGATAAATCAATCAACATTATCATTCCATAAAATTTATACCTATAAAAATAGATTCGAGAGAAAACCGTAATATTTATGTTTATTATCTCCAAGTTTACGATATTTTTTAAGTATTTATCACATTTCAGTACACCAATATCATTTACTGGTTATATATACACCATGCCACACACCAAAGAGAATTATTAGAATTGATTTGACCAAAAAGATCGATTAATTAGGATTAACGAATTTTATTCTAGATAAAACGCGCCAGTAACTTGCCTATTAATTCCATTACATTGGTATTTTTCCATTTTATATACTATATATTAAGAACATTTATTTTAATTTTTAAAATATTTCATTTAGTAGGCATCAATTTTTTATAGTTATCAATGAAATTTTTTTGAAGAATAATAAATATTTTATCAATTTTCGCATGCTAGCAAAATTTGAAATGGTATCGACTAAAGATCTAAGAATAATTTCTATTATAGAAAAATATAAAATTTTTAATAAAATAATTGGTATTCAAATTTTTATATATTAATATATAAAAATATATTATATAGCAATTTAACTTTTATATTCTACTAGCCAGGGCTCGGAAATTTCGGGTACATAACGCAATTTATTTAATAAACAACTCCATGCTGATATCGGACAGCGTACTAATTATTAATAATAAGAAACGAAAGCTTAATTTTAAACAACAGGATTTCATTTAATGAATTTATACGAATGTTTTTGAATTTTTCGGTAGTTTCATTGGCACTAATTTTCTTAAATTAGTGCCAATTAAACCACCGAATCACATAGTAGACATTTGTCGATAACCTCTTTTAGAGTCATTATCGGAAGACCAATATTCGAGACGGGGGTCTACCGAAAGAGTGAAATATGGTATTCAACGGAAACCCACCAATTTATAAACTTTATGGACGAGTTTACCACCAACCATATATAAGTATCATTTTACCATATATTTTATTTAAAATTATATTACTTGGAATGACATCAGGTGGGTATGGCTGCGACATCATTCCGAATTCAGACATCACTCTACAGGATTTAAATGCAGGTATTTTGGCTGCCACCCAAAATACCTCACCCTCTGGGCCATCTCCATCCAGTATAGCCCGTGTTACTCACGGAGTCGAGAGACTTCTGCAGGCAAAGTTTGGTCCCGAAGGTCAAACAGTGTAGGAATCTTGGCCGAAGATGGTATTTTGTATATATGGATAAATAAAATTAACGATTAAATAAAAAATGATTTGAAAAATTATCTTCAAATTTATCAACCTGGAAGTTTAAAACAATTATAGTTGCAAATATAATTGAATTTAATACGAATATCAATTTCTAACAATCAGTTTATAAACTTAACTGGTATCAATCGGATTTGGCAGAGCCTAGGCTTCTTCTTATCAAATTTTAAAAATTATTAATTTTAAAAACTTATTTCGAATTTTAAAGTGCACGAATTTATCGGATGTAATGGTGCCGAATAAAACAACTGTATCATAAAATCAAAATCAAAATTCCAAACTGATTTTCCTTTACCTAGGAAACCAAACTGAAAGATTAAATTTATATTATTCTATTAATAAACGTTATTAAAATTTCAGAAAAATTTCATTCATGGCTTTATTTTATTAAATCAATAATTTTATATGAGTTGGTAACTTTATCGCTTATTTTTGCCTTTAATGAAATTTCCAAATATCTGCCATTTATACCTAGTTTTAAAACTTGTTTTATCCCATTCGATTTGAGGGTTTTATTTTAATAGAACAGAAATAATCTCTATAGGATTTCGGCAGATAAGATTTTAAAAAAGGGATATTTTTAGGCTTTTTCGTAGCTGAAACTAAACTAATTTATAAAGTTTTCTTTCGAGACTCCATCCAATATTCCTTTTTATGGTAAAATTGTTAAAATTCTTAAAAACCATAGATGAGATATATAGCTATTTTTATGAAAATATGGTTATTATTATTTTTATTTCAAATTCAAAAATATCATATATATGCCACAAATAGTTTTAAAAATATTGCTGTCCTTTTTAATTTCGAATGGTCGTCTTGTAATAAAATCTGAAAGTTTTTCAAATGAATAAAAAAAACACACCATAAAAATTACAATAGAGATTACAATTTGTGTAAAATTTGAATGCTCTGCCATGTTTGATCATTAAGGTATTTTGCGGACGGACCAAGTAATTCCGTAATATTATTTTTCGTTAACGATGTTTGAAATAATAAAGATTATCTTGGCCAAAATGAAAGGCAGCGGGCAGTTACTAATTTTACCTATAAAAACTTCATCGATAAAATCAAACTTTTAGATCATTTAGCTTAAATTAAATTATCTATAATAACCAGTCAATTAGGCAGAAATAATATAGAACAAAATAGCGCAAAATCATTAATAACATTTTGTTGGGTACTAGAAAAACAGATCGAAAAATTTTGTTGAATATTTGTTTTAAACATACTTTCTGTAATTAATTTATTCGATTATTTATTAATTTTGAAAATAATGTAAGTTTATAACTTTGAATGGCCAAGTAATATTTCGAGTGGGGTAAAAATATTTTTTCTCTACTTCAATTGATTTTTTTCCAGAAACATGTGCAGCTGTCCACATTTTCTTGTAAAAGAATTCACTTTTTTCCCATTCTGAAGTAAATGAGTTTTGAAATGATGCGTAAAGCTATATTTTTGTTAACTTCAAATATCATTCTAGTTGTTTGGTATAAACTGTATATTAAAATTTGAAATTTTGCCATAAATTTCATCTAATAGATTTATTAAAATCATTAATTCGATGATTAAGTAGCTTATAATTATTAATATACGGTATATTTAAGCGTATAATATATTCAGCGGGTAAGGTTTAAAGACAAAATATTAAATTTATAATTTTTAAAAATACAAACAGTTCTGGAAAACTAATTACCTACTTTCTAAACATGAATATTTTAGAATGATTAAAGATGTGGATTAAAACATGTCAGGAAAATCATCTTCAATCATGCTACTGAATGATATAAAACTTTATTAAATAGCTCCATAATTATTACAAGGAACTCTCAGAAGATTAAATGCCCGCCATTTTTAAATCAATGAATTTACAGAATTAATTAATATTATTTTAACTTTGACTTTAATAGGCTGTTAAATTTTATAAAATTTCAAAAGGAGAAACTTTTGAAGTTCGAATACCGTCATTTCTTATCGACTGAAGATAAACCATTTATCTTCAATCTGCAAGAAAAAATGATTCTGTTCCGCTAAATTTCATAAAAATCCAATAAATAGTCCAAAATATATTAAGGGAATTATTTCAGAAGTTCGAAGATCAGCCATTTTTAAATAAGATGATTAAACCGAATGGCTTCATGATTATCTTTATTCCTCAAATATCATTATCAACAGTCGACTTTTCATGAAAACGAAAAGTTGATCATCAATTTGTGTCCCGATACTCATAACATTTGAACTGATCGAAAAGTTATTAGTCAGGACAGATATGTGATAGTCTTATATGCTCCGAGGATACATAAAAGTTAATCTGTTATTTTCATTTGGATATCCATTTGTACGGTATATTTCTTTTATAATCAGAAAGTGAAAATTCATCAAAATGATGACATAGAAAGTGACAATAATTGGAAAGATTTCTCGAGTATCACCTTTCTCTTAAAGAAACGATCATTAAGAATCGCTGTAGATTAGAAACTTCATTAATAAATTTTAAATACCGGTAAGTAGTTACGAAAACTATAATTATCTACCTAACTTCGTTGACAATTACTAAAACACCACTCGCTACTTACTACCATAATCAATATAATTCAAACATTTTCCTCTCGACCAATATTCCGCAAGTTTTCCGAAAATAAAAATAAAACTTATAGATTTTTATGTGGAAGTGACCACATTTTAACTTTTAAATATAGGCTATGTATTGCCACCGTTATTTTTTTAACACCGAGACACCAATATTTTGATAATTTAATTATCAAAGTATTTGCGTTTGTAATCATAAATCACCAGATTTATTTTTTATTTTTCTCCCAATTCCATTTTTTCCCAATATTTAATTATATTGTCAAATAAATTTTATAGCATTGATAAGCCATATTAATTGATCGCTGTCAGTAATAATAATAATAATAATAATACACGGTATGTCAACCAAAGTATGAAATTACCAAATTATATTTAAAAAACATGATAAATTTTAAATATTTTAATTAAAATTCTCTTTAATCATCAAGTTTTTGATATTTTAAATTAAAAATGATAAATATTTAAATTCTAAACTTTATAATTTGATGATTGACTATTTGATAACAAGATGTAAAAGATTTATTAAAGTAATAAATGAAGTATTTATTATATCTCAAACAATTAAATAATAAAGAGTTATTCACCATTTATATTAATATTTTATAAAAGTAATGGATTTATCTATAAAATCGTCTTACCATTGATTACGCATTGTCTAATGATTGCCATTTATTAAATGTCACAATTTTTTACTTATCGAGCATTAAGATGGAACGAATTCGGAGGAGAAGAATCGTGCTCGAAGCTGAAATTGATCATTCACGCAATTGCACACAAGACGCGTAACACGGCTACCTGAACTACCTAACATTTGTTATTTGACACGTTTATCTGGTCATACCTTTCGATGATGTATCATAAATTATCGTACCAACTGTCAGAAATGATCTAGCGTGACTCCAGATAAAATAGAATTAGAGAAATAAGTTATAAATCATTTTTTATACATATGTTTGAATTTCTTGATCTCTGTAAAACCAGACTCTTGTTTATTTATAATGTAAAAATATATATAAAACTTTTACCGATAATGATGTTATAGCCATTTTTGCAAAACTTTTACAAATGAATGTGTTTTATCTGTAACAGATTGCCTCAAACACATAAAATTTAAAATTTGGTACGTTAATATTGATAAAAAAAAGTTATCCGAAGAATTTAAAATTAGTTAGAGTATTGTAAGTCGAAAACGAACAATCTAAAATTTGAATGTTTTTATTGGAGATATTTTATGGATAGACATATCTCAAAAAACTAATGAAATTCCATCAATTTTAATATATGCAGTGTTTTATAAATGATTATGCTATTGTTGATAGGTAACAAATAGTATTAGAGATAATGCAGTTTTAATGTTTGGAACAGCCACCATTCTTGTCTCTGGCCATGGCAGACTTGTAAGCGGATTACTTAGCGCTTCGAAAATTAATTGGGATGTAACTTAGATAGCGGAGAACAATCGTTTAAATTATAAATTATGTAATATTTCGTTCTCGAAATATTTAGATGATGATGACAAAGTGAATGCATATAATACAGTCAACCTATTGAATAAAACAACTTAAAAAAGATTCGAAAACGTTCCGATAGAGATACAATAAATTATAAAATTTAGTTTCCTATTTATTTTTATAAAAAAAATAAATTACTTATTCAGCAAATGGTAAATTTTCATTTCTAGTTATTTTATAATTGCATATTTCATAAATCAAATCTGTAGTTTGAGTGGTTGGAGAATTACTTAAATTAAAGAAAAATTTGAAAAAGTTATTAAATCAGAGAAACGAAAATTACTGAATAAAAAGCCATATTCCTTATATAGAATTCAGTTCAAATACATTTTAAAGAAAAACTTATTTGAACATCTCTCAAAATGAACACTTAGCCATTAATACTTTTTCCTTCGCCCTCTGCCATCCCGTTGAATATTAAGCATACAGCTCTTCCAAAATCAGCCACACGTAACCCATACCCGTGGTGGAGTTAGCTGTTAAGTCGAGGATGGGATTTAACCAGCCGGGCCAAAACTCATCCTGAAGAAATCTGGAAGAGAGAAATCGGAACTGAATCCACATCTCCAGAGTGGAAGTGTGATATATTTTTCTACCAAACCATCCTCAAATTATTGATAGGTTCATTCATTTTTGATAAAAATATTTTAGAAATTACGCTCGAAGATGGAAATATTTAAGGGAAATTGGCAGGCCGCTCATCACTTTGATTTACATCCTAAGAATTGCAAAAATTTTTGCAATTCTCAGAATACATTTTTTATTAATTTTAAACAGAGCAGAAAAGCAGTCATCTTTATTCTGTAAGAAAATTTTAAAGTTTTGTATAAATATATATACTGTATAATGATATTTGATGATAAAATATTTTTATTTATTCGTTTTTTTTTAATCTTCAAAAAAATTTCGAATCAGAATATTTTCAGTCTTATTCAAATAATTTCAATGTAAATAGAATGAGGAAAAAGCGTAAGCAGTTTACATTTATAAAATTCGATGTTTTTATCAGAATATCGAGCTTTATGTTATGTCTTGGTGGCAACGGACTTGGAAAGCAAAATGAAAGATGTATCCTTGGCACCATTTTGCTTTCCAAAACTTTAATATTGTGAGAATGGCGTGTAAAATAGTTAATAAATGTTTCTGAAATACTATCATTTTTGATAAAATAAAAATACTTTTACATTTTGTATTATGGCATCGATATTTTTCTCTAATTTTAATGATGCCATTTTCATTTCTGTTTCCGTCAGTTTTAGTATAATAATTGTTACTGGTATTTACGTCAATTTCTGGAATTACTAACAATAAATAATCTCGAATTTTTCTAGAAATATCTGAAATACTATCATAAAAATTTTTATAGATATAACAATAAATTTATATATTTTGAAATTGGAAAAGTAGAAATTTGTTGATATTAAAAACCTGCAGGAAATTACGGTAATATTCAGATTTATTTTGAATTTAAATTCAAAATAAATCAGTGTGTTTCCATAATTTCCTATATATGTGACTTTTTTAATTTTTCCCTTAAAAAGTAAATACATTGAATAAGTATATAAATGTTTACCTGGCAGCACAAACGAGCAGTTGGATAAAGAACTAATTAGACCTACATACTTTTCTAATGCCTACTACTTCGGAATGATTGAAAAAGAATTTATATCAGAGAAATTATCATCAATCTTTATCACTGAATTTCATAATGTCAATCAAACAGTTCACAAACAGTTATTATAGTATAGAGAATACTCGAATTTTCACTCCGCCATATATTTAACTGGACGAAGATATCAAATAAAATGAATCTGATTTCCAACTAATCTTCGATGCTTCTTTTTGTTAAATTTTATGAAAATCCATTCACCGTTAATCAATTCAGAATATATTTAGAAAGTAACTTAAAAATTTACATGTTTATCATTTGTAAATAATTAGAAGATATAAAGAAAACAACATCTTCATTAATAAAAGAATCTCTTTCAAATTTTATAAAAATCTGTTAATTATTTCGAAAGATTATTAACGGAACAAACAGCGGATAGCCTGGTGGTCGGACAATTACCGCCTGAAAAAATGTTGGATTAATATTCGGATGATGAGTTTCACCTTCAGATTTTTTCGGATGCCCTTTACATTTATAAAGTTAATGTCCATCGAATCCTACTACGGGTTTGGCGGTGGGTGGTGGGCTAATTAGTAAAGAAAGTTATAAAAACAGAAAAGAAGAAGAGCTAGCACCACCACTTTATACCTATCATTTTTCTTTAGAAAAGTGATATTTATAAGATCATCAGGCTATCTCTATTCGAAAAATAGAATTCTCCAGAAAATATAAGAGAATGTGCTAAAATTCAATAGAATGAAGATTAATAGAAGATGAGATATAAAAGATTGTGAGATATGGGTGTGATAAAATGTTGGTTGGCTTTATGCAGATGAGAGTTCAATTTCGGGTCCCATACTTTTTCAAAAAAGATCCTAACTAATCTTGTTAAACTATCCTTGGCCGTATGGTGGAGAGTGGACTAGTACTATGGTTTAACTTGTTGTTGAAAACCTTACCCTCTATTTTAAGCTCAGCCATTTTAGACTGCCGATTAGGCTTATTAGCTATCCTATTTTCGAAAGGGATGCGGTAGTTTTCCGTATATTATATAGGCGAATCCCTCGTTCCGTTTGTCATTAAGCGCTTTTAATTTGGTGATAAATTTTCCAAATATAAAACAAAAACTTCGAATTATCAGAAATTTAAAGCGATTTAAATTTGTCCGGTCCGTTGACTCGATACTTTCTTCCAATTGAAATGATGATTAAGATAGTGAAAAATAATCTTCTATTAAAAAATAAATCTGTCAGATATTCCGGTTTTTCTAAGAATGAATTGGTTTTATCTCAGTCTTGGCATTTGTTACCAATCAATTTCAGTCGGTTCCTTCCATCTAAAATAGACAGAAGGAATATTTTATGTAAAACTTACGAAATAATGAAAAAATTCGAAAATAATTTGACCAATGAGAAAAACAAAGAAGTTTTGAAGAAATTTACATATATTTATGAATAAATCTATTCCGGTTTTTATTTAAACCCGAAATGTGGACAGGAACTCATATTCATTGAGCCATAGAATAAAAGTATATGAACATGTGCCATGACCAGAGGCAGCGTCTTTAGTATGATAACTGACCTAAATTATGCCATTTGAATCAAATTCACATATGATAGTTGAACCCATTGTAGATGGAAGCCTATGGAAAATGATTGGTATAGAGTCGATAAGAGAAAATCACATTCAAATATTTTGAGACAATGCTTTATGTAAATATATATACTTTAAAGTTAAATTTCATTTAAAATTGTTCGGAATAATTACAAAATTAAGAATTTCAAGAATAAACGTTATAGGATCGATATTGCTGACGTAATAATAAAGACGATATTCGCAGATGGTAAGGCAATATTTAATTTCCAAAAATAAAACATATATTATTGAGAATAATTATTAAGATTTTGGGCTTTAATTACATTGAAAATGATCGAGATGGATAGATTCGAAGGAGGATGACGTGACTCCT
>WUQG02052005.1:0-10282 GCA_011317285.2 Androctonus mauritanicus | reverse complement strand
GGAATTGCCGCATTTTCTCTTTTTTCTGCTGTAACTGGGAAACGGCTAGAGATAGGACATGGTTGATACGGTTTTTTGTTCCCCATGAGCTGTTCTATCCACCCGTTTCGTTTGGCAGATTATGTCAAAATCACCCTGTATATCTTAATCATCAAACAATGAGAAAATTCAAATAATTATTTTGTTTATTTCTTTTGTAAGAAGTATAAATGATGAAATATACATATTATAAATTTGCATTATACAAGTCAACCCCTATTTATGAGATTAAAACATTCCTGAAAAATACTTGTAAATCAGAGACTAAATTATCATTGACTACCATTTAAAAATATTATTATATGTCTCTTAGCTCAAAAAAATAACAACTGTTTTTCAACAAAATATACTAAAATACTATCAAATATATAACAATAACAAAATTAATAAGTAGCATTAATTGTTATAAAGCAACCTAAAAATGCAATTTTCTTAGGAATGTCCATAATTAAAGAGTGCTAACTGCTGGTTTGAAACATTATTTAGACTTTCATTTGCTCAATAACAGTACCACACAAGAAAATTGTTTCATATATCCTTTGGTGTTATCCAGATTCAGTTCTGAGTCTCATACATACATACATATGCTTTTAAAGAAATCTGGGCCTTGCTCATCCTTAAATACCTGTTACATAATGCCATTATCCAATTGTTTGCTGATTATTAGGTAGTTCCTATTTCAATTCCTACTTTTAAATTCCACATGCATACCCTACATGCATGTCCCATATCCATGGAGAGATTAGTAAGACTGTAGGTGGGGATCAAAAGGTTGGATCTAGAATCCTCACATTTTTCAAGGAATGGGCAGGGGGATTCAGTCACAATCACAGAGATTCAAGGAGTGGTAAGTCAAAGTATTCTCATGCATCTGATGCAGCTAATTTTTGATAGCTACTAGCAGACTCAGTTACACTGTGTGTGATTGAGTCTGTTAACAGATTAGAACTTTGTCTCCTTTCTGAATGAAAGTGAAGCTTATCAGATCGTGCTGTGTCTGTCTCTCTATTCCCATTAGTAACTTATAAACTAATTAATAGATTTTCATGAAATTTAATAATAATTTTCTAATTAATATAACAATATTAATTAATTAGAACATCAAGTAGACAGTAATTTATCTCAGAAATGGCTTGCGATTTACTAATCTGAATGGAATGTGGCATAAAACTGGAAAGAAATGGAAATGTGTCCAAAAGCTAATATCTACAGTTTTTTTAGCAATTTCATAAAATATTCAATGCAAGGAAACAATAACCATAATAATTCAGTATGAATGTTAATTAAAAGTCGGTGACATAAAATGGTATTCAATGTTTCATTATTGAACATGACAAAGAAAAATGCAGTTTCCCCAATTAACTGGAAAATTGATATATTGCTTTTTGTCTATTATATCTCTGATAAAAATTTAGGTTATCACCTGAAGTATTTGAGTTTAATTCAGAAACCCACACCTCCAAATTTATTCAATAGAGATTTGGATCTAGGCTGATGAATTCTATCCATCACTTTACAACTGGCTCTATCAAAGAATTAGCCTGATTAATTGAGTGAAAACACGTGGAGTAAGCTCATCAAAACAGCGATCCCATATAGAAATGGGAAAAGCTGAAGATGAAGAAGTTGAGTGAAAACACATCAGCTTTCAACTCAGACTATATGGGATTGAAGCCAGATTTCACTCTCTTGAAAACATTACACAGGGTGGTTAAATATTTTGAAAATGGTTTATTGGAATTCTTTGAAATTGGAGCTGAGGTTAGGAGTGTTTACTTCCTGTTATCTATGTTTTTTTCAACTCTATATTGTCATTTGCTTTCAAGATCCAAGACAAACTTCACTTTTTTTGAAGGGCACTAAGGGTCAGTTTGACCATATTTGAAACAAACATTTCATCCTGAATTCAATAAAATAGCACATGTCTATCTTATCTTAAAAAAAATTTCAAAAAGACTCATATTGACTTTAACACAATGTTCATGGCTATGATTCACTGCAATCACTGCTAATGCTTCCATGTGGGCTGATCACCAGCCAGCAATGGGATGCTATTCTATAAAAACATTGCAAAAACATTAATAAGATGCTCAAATCTTGGTTTTGGAAAATGACAATAAAAACAACAGTTAAATGTTAGCATTCAACATACTGTATTATCAAAATATCAAAAAAATTCAAAGATTACAATAAATGTACCAATTCTCTGTTTTCTTCCTGGAAATAATGAACACATTAAACAAAGTTTTGCAATGAATTAATCAAAGTATTTGATGAAATACTAGCAATTTTGTTCCTTATTCATTTCAGCAACTCCTCCAAATGCATGATTCTGTTAACATATACCCAATTTTTGATATGACCCCCAAGAAAAAATAAAGAAAACTTACATCAGGTGATCATGGTGGCCATTTGATTGTTTCTCTCCATCCTATCCATCTACCAGAAAATGTTTCATCTAAATACTGGTGTATTTGGTGTCCAAAATTGGGCAATGCTCTGTCTTGTTGGAATATCATATGGTGTCTGCTGGCAGATCCAGATTGTTATAATTTTAGAAGATTTCCTTAGTTGGAGTATAAATTGTTGTTGGAAAAGTTGTAGATATCTCTCAGATGTTAAACTGCCATTGAGGAAAAATGAACCTACAACATGCTGACCTATGACATCACACCAACCATTAATTTTTTGTAAGCACCTGGTGTGGACGTCCTTCATCCAATGTGGATTAATGTCTGATCAAAATTTACAGTTATGGTAGTTAATCTGTCTGCTTAAACAAAAAGTAGATTAATCAGAAAATAATACATGATTAATGAAGTTACTATCCCTGGTTATCCTGTGCATCATTGTTTCACAAAATCCAATCCTGCTGCCAAATCATTTTCATTCAGTTTTTGCAGCAGGTGCATTTTGATAGTGATGGTACTTTTCCTATTTCAGTATTTTTTGTATTGATCCCATCCATGATTGATCTATTTAGATCATAGTTCAATGTCAACTGCTGTATAGAATGTTTTGGATTTTCTGTTATGTCTAACACAACTATCAATGAATTATCATCATTAGTAACACTATTTAGTCATCCAGGTTTTGATCAATCTTTAACAGTCCCAGTTTCATTAAACCTCTGCAATGTCTTTGAAACAGTTGATTTGGAGATGGGCTCTTGGTCAGGATGGATTCCATTGAAAAGAGTTTACTACTTCGACACCTCTCAGCATATCCAATCATTATTAAAATTTGTATCCTCTCTTTTTCACTTAAATGGGCCATTTTAAACAATAATTATTACTCAGATACTGTAAAGAGTAATGATGAACTGTAGAAACATTAGTATGAGATAAAGTACACAAAAATTAATGAAAACCATAAAAATTGGTACAATTTAATATTCGAACAAGAATACAATGTTTTTGTAGAACTTCCTATTGCCTTGATGATCTGGCCACATGGAAGCATTAGCAGCAATCACAGTCAGCATGAATATTGTGGTAAAGTCAACATGGATCTTTTTGAGGTTTTTCTTAAATATAAGATAGGCATGTGCTATATTATTGAATTCAGGATGAAATGCTTATTTCAAATATAGTCAAATTGACCCCTAGTGCTCTTCAAAAAAAAGTGAAGTTTGTCTTGGATCTTGAAAACAAATGACAATATAAAGCTGAAAAAAATACAGATAATAGGAGGTAAACACTCCTAACTTCAGGCCAAATTTCAAACAATTCCGATAAACCATTTTCAAAATATTTAGCTATTTCCATACATTTTAGCCACCCTGTATAATTGTTCTTGGAATAAAAAAAGAATAGAATATTGGCACCTTTTAAATTCCTCTACATTAATAAGAGATGCCTTTTTAAAATATTTATCCACTACAAATTTCTCATAAAATCAGGGTCTTGTAAATTGGGATTGGCCTATATAAATTTTATTTTACAGATAAGTATGAATTCCATTTCACCAACATAGTTTATTCTAATTTATCAAAAAATATGCATAAGACAAAAAAAATACATCTGAATGTCATTATTTTGTATATTTAATAAATAAATAAAATTTTTCTTTTTGATTATTGATTTTTCAAATGTATTTTACCAAATAAACATGAATTGTTAACAAGTAAAATAATAAAAATCGCTACTTATTAGTTTTGTACGATAAGCAATAACTGCAATATAAATAATATTTCTAAACATTCATTATTTATTATTTTGTCCTCTTTTATAAAAAACATGCATTATTTTATTCTGAAGAGTAAAACAATCAGTTTATTAGGAATAAACGTTTACTACTATTTCTTTGATTCGTTTTCATGAGAAATATTAGAAACTTTTTAAATATAGATATTTTTAAAATAAAATGAGCATGAAAAACATTGCATAATCATTATATCTAATTCAAATTTATTGCACTATTTATTTTATTTTCAACAAATTCTGATTTTTTTTTATAAATTTATTTATAAATATGCACTTACAAATTTTAAACAATAATTAAATATTTCAAAGTAAGTAAAATAAGATAATTGTGGGTTTTTTATTTAAATATATATCATGCTATTTATCATGTAATTGTGATATGATTATTATATAATTATAACATAGTAAAGAAGTTCACGTCACATTCTGGTTACAAACTTTTGTACATACAAATATACCATTTCAATTTTAAATTTTAGAAAATTTCAAAAAATTTTCAGCAATTTTAAACATTAAGATAGTAAATGCTCTAGAAATCAAGTAATGTAAAACTACACAGTTATTTAGCATATTACAGTATTATTTCAAGATATCAAAACTTACAACAAAATCTTTGCATTATAATCTGAATTCTTTATTCAAGTCTCTAAAATAAATTATCTGAATTTGGAATTGTGAACTATATCACACAATACATGATTGATTCCTCTGGTTTAGTGTAAGAATAGTTTTCAGATCACAAATAAAATTAATGATCACTTTGTAATTCATAAAATATTTGCTTTTATCGAAAATTTTGTGTGTTAAAAATAGAAAAAGAATCCATTTTAATTCATTAATTTTAATTTTTCAAATTGAAAATATTTTCCTTGAGAAAATTATTTCTGAATTTGACTCCAAGTAATAATTTTGTTTTATAAATATATGGGCCATTTAAAAGAATGAAACCAATTACATTTAAAAGCAAATTTCATCACAGTACAATATTTATGAAAGGAAAGATTCAGTTTCAAGAAAGATCCAGAGACTTTTGAGAGTACTTTACTTTTTTGATAAATATTATAATTAGAAAATATGCAAAAATGTAATAGCATCATCTGTGTGAGAAGCTGAGCTTTCCTGTTTAAATGATAGGTGGAGTAGGAATTGCTGCATTCCATTTTGCACTATAGATATACAGGTAGTCTTTGACTTATGATGGGAATTTGATTTTGAATTCTGCTGTCATAAGGTAGAATGGTTGTAAGTTGTAATTGCCTAAAATTTATGAATTTCTCACTGCTAATATTTACTGGGACATTATACATTATCTTAATAAACATAAAGAACAGAAAACTATAAGAACTGGACACAAAAAAGTATATTTTCCATTTTTTATATCATCAGATCAGGGACTCAAACCCATTGTATTACATTGGTCAGTCACAGAATTAACAGATTTTATCACCATCATAAATATGAGTGGTCATAAGTTGAGGACTACTTGTATATAATAAAATTTTGATTAAAATTTATGTAACTTCTAATATTCAATAATTATGTGAGATTTATAATTTTAATATTATGATTAATCAATTTCTTCATTTCTATTATATACATATAAAGAAAATCATTGATGATAGATAGTTGCCATTTATCATTTACTATTAAATTAATTTAAAATAAATTTTAAATTTTATTTACAATTGACAGTTGTTACAACTTCACAAGCTAAAAACTTGATTGAATCTGGTGCAGATGCATTAAGAGTTGGAATGGGATGTGGTTCAATTTGTATAACTCAAGAAGGTATATTAATTGCATTTTATGAAAATAAAAAATATTTTTGTTAAGAGATTTTTTTTACAGTGATGGCAGTTGGCCGTCCACAAGCTACTGCAGTATATAAGGTTTCAGAATTTAGCAAGAAATATAATGTACCAGTAATTGCTGATGGTGGTATTCGATTTGTTGGCCATATTATTAAAGCTTTAGCACTAGGTGCTTCAACAGGCAAGTAAAATGAGATAATTGTGGGTGTTTTATTTAAATGTATATCATGCTATCTATCATGTAATTACAATATGAATATTATATAATTATAACATAGTAAAGAAGTTCTTCAAGTTACATTCTGGTTACAAACTTTTGTATATACAAATATAAAATTTAAATTTTAGAAAATTTCAAGAATACTTAAAGAACTTTAATGATTATGATAGTAAAATGCTCTAAAAAATCATATAATGTAAAACTACAGTTATTTAGCATATTATAGCATTATTTCAAGATATCAAAACTTACAACAAAAACTTTGCATTATGATTTGAGTTTTTTATTCAAATCACTAAAATGAATTTCCTATTGGAATTATGAAATATATTACATAATACTTGATTCCTCTGGTTTAGTATAAGAATAGTTTCCAGATTACAAAAAAAATTAATGATCACTTTGTTTGTAATTCAAAAAACACTTGTTTTTTATTAAAATTTGTGTATTAAAAATACAAAAAGAATCCATTTTAATTCATTTAACAAAGTGTTGATTTATAAAGAATTAAAAATTATTACTCTTAATTAGAATAATTTGATAAAGTAATTTGCAAGAAATTACTTTCAAAATATTTTATATTATTTCAAATAAAAAATGTTATTTTCTTCTTTCCAAAGAATACTATTATATTTTTAAGATGATGAAATTATCTATAATTAGGATATTCAAAATCATTATAGTAAATTTTGATTTTTTTTTATAAATTATTATTATTTTATCTGAAAATTAATATCAATAATGTTAATTTATTGATTTATCCTACAACAAAAATTGATTTATAATTGAAAATATATATTTTTTAATATATATTTTATAGTTATGATGGGATCTCTATTAGCTGGAACTTCAGAAGCACCAGGGGAATATTTCTTTTCTGATGGAGTAAGATTAAAAAAATATAGAGGAATGGGTTCATTGGATGCTATAGAATCTAATCAAGGTCAAGGTAGCAGAAATAGATATTTTCAAAGGTAGTAGTAAAAAATAATTTGATTTATTATAATAAATAAAAGTAAACACTACTTACATTACAGAATCAAGAAAATAATAATCTTTTTAATTAAAACTTAGAAATTTTTCTTGAAATTTTTATCATCTTCAATAATAAAAAACAATAGAACAAATTTAAAAAAAGATTATAAATTATATTAAAACTTCAATCTAAAGGACTCACACAGAAAAATAACAAAAATTTTATATTAATTATTTCCATACAGAAAGTAATGACTCATGATAATTGGAAACATCTTCATTTATTTTAATTCTATTATAAACATTTTAACGAATATCTCTTTTATATAAATCTGTTATATTTAGTTTACTCTATTGCACATAAATGATTAATATCAAAAACACTTATTTAAAACTATTATATTTCTTTGAAAATTAATATGCCATTTATATTATTTAATGCATTTTTTTAATTTTTTTATTGTAATGCTTATGAACATGTTGAATCATCTCTTGCATTAAAAATATTTCATATATGAAGAGTGTTCAAAAAGTTCCCAGAAAATATAGGCCTAAATAAAAACAGCAAATTAAATTAAGTACTTGTTTTTTCACTCACTTAATCAGAAATCAAAGAGCACTGATTTCTATTAGAAGGACTCAGAAGGATGGTGACACTGAATGGAAAAATGTTCCATTTATGTTAAAACATTTTTCCATACAGTGTCACCATCCTTCTAAGTTCTTCTGATAGAAATAGTGCTCTTTGATTTTAGCTACTCCCTACAAAACATTTCACTTTATCTATCAATTCCCAATGAATGTCTTTAATGTTTTTTTTTAAATTTGGGAATGAAAAAGTCTGAGCTAAATCTGGACTGTATGGATGGTGTAGTAAAATCTCCTATTGTTATTCATGCAATACTGCTCTGGTAGAAGTTGCAGAGTGAGCTGGCATTTTATTATGGTGAAGCAAGATATACTAATGAATTCTTCCAGGCTATTTTTCTTTTAGAACTCCATGCAGTTTTCTTAAAACTGTTTCATAATAACTTGCAGTTATTGTTCTTTGGCCTTCAAGCAAATCTATGAGCAACACTCCATCAGAATCCCAGAAAATGTTAGCCATTACATTATTAGTTGACTTTTCTGATTTAAGCATTTATGGGAGCACTTGAACTCTTTGGTAACCATTACTTTGATTTTTTGGTCACTTTCGGGATAAAATTAGTAGATCCATATTTCATCACCCATAACAATCCTGTTTAAAAAAGCATCAGAATCAAAGACAAATTTATTTCAAAAAATGATATAAGCACCATGCATAAGTCTTGTGCAGCACTGTTGCAAATACCTGATGATACAAATCTAAACAGGTTTGTGCTCATATTAACTAATTATAAATATAGTATTCTGTTTATGAATAATAATCACTTTAGTTATATAGTTAGTTATTTAGTCATATAGTTTTTGTTTACAAATAGGAACTTTTTGAACACGAACACACACACACGAACACACACACACACACACGAACACACACGAACACACACACACACACACACACACACACACACACACACACACACACACACACACTTAAAAAGTGATCATTATTCATAAACAGAATATTATAATTAGTTGATGTGAGCACAAACCTGTTTATATTTGTATTAATATTAATGAAATTGTGTCGATTAGAATTGATTTCTAACTACACACACAAATATATTATATGTATACAGTTAGAAATTCATTAATATTAGAAATTGGAAAGGTTAATAATATAATAGTTTTTTTATTATATTACTAATCTCTGCAATTTCTAATATTAATGAATATAGTCACTGATTTTTTCTTACAATGTATCTTAAAATTTTATTTATTTTCAAATATAGAGAATACTGATTGATGCATCATATGATTAAGTAATCTACTGTATACAGTTACATTTTGCTTTACTGCATATTATTATTCTATAAATAATTTACTTGTGATCTTGGAATTATCTTTAAAAATAGATTTTAAGACTTATTAGAATATTTAAAGATACTTTTAAGCTGTAGGAGAAATGATATAAGGTGACATGTAATAATCTCAATTTATAAATCTATATATTTGGTGTATATCTTTCCTTATCCCAGTTTGATTATGATGCATTCCTGAAAAATATTTCAAAATGATTTTTCATAAATTTGGACTGAAATTACCATTATTTTATAATTTTTTGCATTTAAATTATTTCTGAGTCAAAAATATCATCAATTTTTCATTTCAAAATATACTAATATATTATTTAATTACATAAACAAGGACACAATTACTTCAATTAGCATTCTGTAATGCTGTAGCTATTTTTATTGTAAAATAATTTAAAAGTTAAGTTTTTCTTGAGAAACCAGCCTAGTCACTCTCCAACCTTTACATGTTGGCTGCCAGTTACAAATATCAGTGGTCTTTGATGGGCTCTGGAATAGTAGCTACCTACTGCTAGTAAACCTTTATTTGGAAAAACAATATAAAAGTAAGAAAGACGAATTGCTTCAGAAAACCTAAAATTGGCCTATTTTATTAATATGTCCTGTATTTTCCATTTATTTAGTATTTGGAATTAATTGGCTTTTTATTAGCCAAATTTAATATTCTCTAACATAGATATAAAACAAATTCAACATAGATATCATAATAGTATAATCATCATGGCAACATGACATATCATGACATTATACATCAGTATTATTTTGTAGCATTCCATTGTGATATAATACTAAATATTCATTGTGTGGCATCATTGTGATATAATATTAAATATACCACAGTGATGTGACATAATATTTTATATATTTAGATTATCAATAACATGTGAGGTCCCAGAAAAACCTCCACAAATTAAATGTATAAAAGAGAAGAGAAAGGGGAAAAATAAGAAAATTTAGAAAAGGAAATATTTTAATAACAACGAGAAAATTCGAGTAGTATAAAGGGGGAGTAGTTAAGGTCAAGCAGACACGGAGTTTAGATGTTCAAAAAGGTGCAAACCCACACGCAGCACT
>WUQG02051994.1:0-10282 GCA_011317285.2 Androctonus mauritanicus | reverse complement strand
TGGCCCCCATTTACATCTCATGCACCCCAGTTTTTGTTTTCGCTGACATGGACCCCTTGCAGTTCGGAATCGATCCCTAGGGGTCGATATAGATCACTTTGGGAATCATTGCTATAGAGATGTGTTATTCAAACTGTATTCCACGGAACCCTGGGGTTCCACAAAATGTCCTAAAGGTTTCCATAAACATACACAAAATATTCATCAAAATGATAAAAATAACTATTTTGGAATACTTTTTTAACTTTTATCATCATATAATAAAAGAATATTAAAACTTTTTTCTTTATATATATTACCTATATTGTGAATATTCTATTGTTTATGATCCCGGGTTCCGCGAAATAATTTTATACTTATAAGGATTCCTTAAACTGACAAAGTTTCAAGACCACTGCTATAGAGTACAGACTACTTCACAGATACTAGTTCATTACAGTATGAATATTTGAAGTTAATTCCCTATAACTATGTTCTCGAATCTTGAGAGTTCGAGAACATAGTTATAAGGACCCTCGAGCTTTCTATAAAAATAGAGAAAATAATAATTTCAATAACAAACCATAATCATAACTGCATAAAAAATTATAGATGATTTTCTAATCTAATCTGTATGTTAGTCTGTTGTACGCCCTGAAAAATTAAATAATTCATATTGGAAAGGTCAGCAAAGAGGTCAAGTTTAAGAAACATTAATCTGCAATATGTATAACTTCATTGATAGTTTGTAATGTTATAGAATAAATTATAGACAGAGCAAATCAGTGCATAAATTCATTCGATAACCTTCTGTTATTAATGAAAAATATAACAACTAACTACAATATTATTTAATTCAATTAAAACTTCAATTATTTATGTTGTTTGCATTTTCCAAAGCTATTAAGTTTGCAAATACCACATCACCATTTTATATTTCGTTCAGAGGAATGATTCATATGACGCTCGCAAAACATTTTTCAGTAAGAATTATGAAATGAAATCATTTTAATTGACTTCTAATTAAGAACCTCTATCATTACTAATCGAGTTTTAACTGATTTCATTCTAGATTAGAACGATTAATCAATGATTTCATAACTTTCTTTTGCATTATTGTTTATAAGATATCTATTATAATCTATATTGCACTACATAATAGAATATAAAATAAACTATCTATTGGGAATAATATGCAATAATATAACTGCTGCAATACCTGAAATTCTATTCAATATATTTTTTTTTTTTAATTAATATATTAGATGTTATTTTCATTCGATATAATTCTGTAAATTAAATGGAAAAATTGAATTAAGAAAATAATTTTACAATTCTCTAGTGTCTTTTTATATGTTTTAATCTGCTTCGTTGCTATAAAATTATTTTGCTGAATTAAAAACGAAATTATCTTTAAAAAATTTTATAATTAATCCTTCCCAAACGATGAAAAAAAAATTAGCAAAAATTTAGTTAAAACAGTCCAGAATCGTTTTAAATACGTAAGTCTATTAATTTCATATTTTAAAATTGAAGATATAATTTTTTTTTCTTATTTAAAAGTTTAGATTTAATAAAAATAAAAAGAATATTTGTAAATTTTATCGAAAATCTTTCGATAAATTCAGTTCTCTATGCATTTTGGAAGTATTAATTATGATAAACTTTAAACTACAGTGATTTGTTCTTTTATTTATTTATTTAATAAAATTTCTGGATCAACAAAATAAATTATTTAGAAAATAAAAGTTAAAAACTTCTAAAAGTTTCACTTTTCACTTTGATAGAAAAGGTAATAACTAACTTTTTTCTTCGCCTTTTAACACTGGAAACAAATGTATTTTTTATCCCGAATGTATTGAAAAAGTCGTCCAGTGAAATATCAAACTTCGTGAAAAATCACGAAGTTTGATATTTCACTAGACGTGATTTTTCAAGATTTGATACAAAAAGAAACAGAAATTAAAATATATTTTTTCCCTTCACCATTAAAATTTCTTGTCATTCTATATTTAAAAATTTTCAAATATAAAATTGAATTTTAAATACTCAATGGTATTAATTAATAAAATTAAATTAAAAAAAAATAAAAAATACAATTTTTCTTGTATAAAATGAAAATTTTGCCATTTTAGTTTTGAGAAAATTAAAATGTATGTTTTCTGTTTAATTAATTAATGTTTAGAAAACTCATCTCTGTTTTAAAAGAGTATAAAACTTGTTTGCTAGTTTTAAACGTTGAACAGTCTCCATAATTACGTAGTTTCATTATTTATGAATCAAAACTAATAAAAATTAATTATCAATATTAATTTATGATTGATTGTTCTAAGAAAGATGACTTATGACGGACATAGTTATTTTAATTAATACTGTACGTCTTACTTTATTTTTACTTTCGTGTTTGGGTCAAGCTAAAACATCATTCGTAGTTTGGTAGCAACGTATTTTCTAATTAAATTAAAAGAATCAAAACAAAGCAAAGTTCAAGTTATGATGAACAATCGCATGAATAATGTAAATAGCATCAAAGAATGCAGTAATGTTTCTGAATGTAGGATATTCAACAGGAAAATTTTTAATTCCTTTAATTGTATTGATTGTTTTATTTTAAACATAATGATGGCGTATAAAACAGTTTTATTCGGTTTATTACTAACTAAATACCGGAAGTTTAAACAGATAAAAAAAAAAAAAAATGGAAAATTTGATTTTCGAAAAATTTGCTGAGATATTCAAATAAAAATAAAAAATAAATTTGAATTGATTTTTGTAATATTTTCAGCAGTAACAAAGAAGTAATGAATAACTTTTCATCACTTAACCTTCGTTAATTTTCTACAGAATTCGTTAACGTTCTTTATATTAACTTAAAATTTAATTTATCGAATTTCTTAGAAGATTATCCTCAATAAAATCTGCTGTATTCAATGCCTTTTAGAGAAAATGCCTGGGACAATTAATATTTTTGAGGCCTTCAAAATTTAAAATAAACTATTGACAGGAAAATAAAAACAATGATGTTTAATATTTATTAAATTATAACATTTATTTATTTCGCAGATGCTTGCTTACGTTTAAAAATGACAAAACTGACAAATATACAGGGGTAAAAAGCTCCTAAAATCGTGAAACTTGAGGCCTCTAAAATTGTGAGGCCCGGAGCAGCCCCATTTCCTATCAGAGAGGGGGCAAGAAGGGTGGCTATATATATTGCGTGTAACACATTTTATAATGTAAAATATTTGCAGGAGAAAAAATCCATTTATATTCGCTTTTAAAGAAAAAAAACATTAATAACTAATTTTCGGACATTCAAAATTACGTAAAAATAGATTAAAAAAATAATAATAAAAATGAAAAAATTTTCAATTTTTTTTTCAAATAATCGAATAATTCCAGATATTTTATTAATCATAATCTCATTTTCTCGACGATAGCTTTAATTCAATTTTCCGAAATCCTTTTTCGCTTTGTTGTGTAATAAAGAGAAGCGATCCAACTTGGAAACTTTTACATTCTTAATACTTTCTACCATCTTGTCGAAGTAATAAAATAAAAAAGAAGAAAGAAAGAAAGAAAGATCTGTTTGCTTTTATAATGCAATATGCAAGAATAGCAATTATTAATAAAGAACGGAGAAAATAAAGATTAGATAAGTCAATGTTAACTTCAAGAATTCATCTTAAGTTGACTTAATATATAATTAATTATTTTTTTTCTTATAAAAACAACAAATAATTGAAAAAAAAACAGATTTAATTTAATTTTTTCTTATTTAAACACGCACTAAAAATATGTTATGTTTATAACTCTTCATAACCGATCAATACGATAGCAAATATTACTCCGAACGATAATCTTATCAAATGAATTATAAATCGATATTCAAAGAGGAATAAAAATTGAAAAGAAGATTAGATTGGATAAAGAACATCAAAGAGATAGACACTTTTAATAAAATGGGATTAGTAGCTCGAAAAAAATTTATAAAATTATGTATAGGCTAATCCATTCTTTAGAACAATGATTCTCAAAGTGATCTATATCGACTTCAAACTGCAAGGGGTCCATGTCAGCGAAAACAAAAAATGGGGGTGCATGGGTGTAAATGGGGGTCCACGAGAATGGCATTCCCAATATTTGTTCCGCTTTCACTCTGGGAATCATTGCTCCAGAATTTTTTTATTTCTTGCAACCTCCTTACTGAACTACAGTTAATTAATTAACGAAAAGTGATTTTTGCAATGTTTCTTTTATGTTTTCAATAACTGAAATAATTTACGATTTATCTCTTTGCTTAAATTCAAGAACATTAATCGAAAGATAAAATCCAGTTATCATATTAAAACAATTAATTAAACATTAAAATAATACACAATATTAAACGATTAATTATTCGACGATATTTTATATTAAAATTTAATTAAATTGGATACATAATATATATAATCAAAATATAAGTATCGCTATTATTTCGAGATATTTATTAGAAGATATATATATATCTCATTAAAGATTTACAAGTCAACAACTGCGTGTATAGTTTTGCATGATTTATAAAATTTACGATTTTGCAACTATACATAAACAAAAATTTGTTTGTCGTGAATAAGAATTTATAAGCAAATTTGAAGTAATAAAAAATGGATAACATCAGCAGTTTAAAGTCTTTAAATAAGAAAACTTTAAGGATATCCAACGATATTTTAATATTTAAAAATTTAAAGAAAAAAAAATTAAAATTTAACGAATAAAAAATATATAAGTTTTTGAGTAATATAATGTTTTTTGAACTTTTTAAATATATTAAATTATATATATATATATATCAATTAGAATACATTTGCCAGATGTATAGATAAAAATGCTTTTAATTCAATAACTTTATGGATAATTTACGTATTTTACTTCTCTATGGGAATAAAAAACACTCGACATCACGTTACACAATTCATGATCCGCTTGCAAATATGTAATTAGGCTACATAACTAAATTTATTTTGAAAATTTTCCCATTGTACATAATGTCAACACGTACAGTATCCATTATATCATTCTACTTCATTCGTACGACTTGTCTAATATAACTGTTGACAGCTACAACATTATCGGAAATTATTATAGTTACAAATTTTTATTTAAATATATAAAAATAAATTTACAGAATTTTGTATAATTAATTACTATTCTGTAATATATTTATTAATAATACGTATATATATAAAAAAGTATTTTAATTTTTATTAATTTGCATAAAAAGTAGTTTAATTTATGAATGTCTAAATGTTAGTGTAGTGATATTTTTGTTAAACATTTGGTTATGTAGAAGTAATATGTCGTTTGTTTTGTTGTCTTTTTTCTTACTGAAACAGGATACAGATTACTCGTTTTCTATTTTCGGCGTAATGAAGATTTAAACTGTTCAACTTTGTCCGTTAGAAACGATTTAAAAACTCTACGTTTCTTTGTAACGTTATTAACGAAATAAACGAAATTAATTCGCTCAATTTTTCATTCATAAAGTTTTAATTTCATTCATTTCCATTAATGTTTCGATTTCGTTCATTCATTCAGTAAAACGATTTTATATTCTTTTACTAAATGAATTAATATCGTTCTAGTGAAATCGATTTATAATTTATATTTGATTAATACAATTTAATCAAAATTGTTGTTTCAGTCTATGAATAAACGAAATCGAAATATTAAAAAATAAGCGTATATTATTTTTTTAATTGATGAATGAACGAAATTGAAACAATATTTTACGATCAACAATATATTGTTTCGGTTTATGAATGAACGAAATTGAAACAATATTTTACGACCAACAAACTATTGTTTCGGTTTATGAATGAATGAAATTGAAACAATATTTAAGATCAACAAACTATTGTTTCGGTTTATGAATGAACGAAATTGAAACAATATTTTTACGATCAACAAACTATTGTTTCGGTTTATGAATGAACGAAATTGAAACAATATTTTTACGATCAACAAAATATTGTTTCGGTTTATGAATGAACGAAATTGAAATATTAAAAAAAGCAATAAAATTATAATATTGTTTTAGTTTCGCTTACCATTAATGTTTCAATTTAATTCATTCATTTCTATAAATTTCTATTTTTTAATATTATTTCGTTTTCATTTATTCACAGATTGAAATGTAAATTTATGAATGAATGAATGAATGAGTTCTTCAATTTCATTCATTCATCAATCGAAATAATATTAAACTATTCTATTTCAATTTCTTTCGTTTCAGTTAAATACTATTCAATTATTTTAGTTTTTTGATAAATATTAACTGTTTTAATTGATCATTCATACCATTTAATTCAATTATATAGAAAAAATTATTTATTTTAAATAAATTTAAGAATTTTCTCGCTTTATACAGTTTAGAAAAAAAAAGGATAATTTAAACGTTTAAAATAAATTCCAAATGGTTCTCTTTGGTGATTTTTAAACTTTCCTTTGATAGCAGATTGTCACTTCTCCTAACAACTTCGTATTCTGAATGACATTTTAAAATGAAGTGAAAGTTTCGTCTGTTCGAAATAATTCCGTAAATGGCCAGTTGTTATAAAACGGTAACGTTACTTTTAGCACTTGGTAACAAACAAGAAATTAAGAAGTTACCGAGGCAGTTGACAAACTCGGCACGCGTATAATTATTTATTATAATGAATGTTTAAGCTGTAAGGTTAGCTCACCTTTCTTTTTTCCTCCAAACATTCCCGTTATAACAGAAGAAAGGTTGCGACACTCGGCAGTGCTGCTTGCCCGCAACTGGCAGGCAACGTTTGCTTTGCTTTCCAGAGAACGTAGAATTCTGGGATAGCTCCGCTTGTTGCCATGGTTGTCATGTGACATGTCTTAGCGACCACCTGTGCTTGAGTGAAGAAACATGGCTCCTAAATATCTTCCTTATGAAGTATTATGTTACTGAAGAAAAACTATAACTGAAATCAAGGCTCTTTCATGAATGAATAACAATGAAAAACCGCTATACATTAATACCTTTGTTTCTCACATATCCTACATATCATTGCTTTGAACACTTTATTATTGCAATGTATTTGAAGAAGAACTACAACAGAATATTTCTTTTTGTTATAATTTGAAGAAACAAAGGTTATATATAATAAATAATGTAAAAATATTATTTGTCATCTTCGTTTAGACGAAGTCATCGTTATTGACTTTGATGATATCCTTTATCATCACGTCACTATAACGATGAGTATTTTACATTTGAGAACATCCATGAACAAGATTTCTCATTCAAAATATAATTTTAATTCATATAATTGGAAAACATTAATAGTAAACTCATACTTATGATGCTTCAACTCATCACTCGTTTGTGGAAATAACGATCAGTCTACAATTTTATTGTTTTTTATTATGTTAATTTTTCGATATTTCCTGATGAAAAAAAAATTAGATTATTACATAAAAATGCTGCAATTTAATAAATTTATAAAGTAGAACGATGTTTTCGTTCTACGTTACGTAACAGAAATTACATTAAAAGTTAAAAAAAATAAATAAACAAGTTCCAAAAATAAATATTACTTAACTTCAAATTTTTTTTTATTATTTTTTTATCGATAAATACGAATTGTAGAATTATGCAATTCCAGTAAATAAGGAAAGTTAACATTTCTTTCATTGTTTGTTATGAAAGTATAAAGAAAACTACGAAAAAGAAAAGTTTTATTGACTTGTATGTCGCCTAAAGGTTGTTCTCAAACGTATAAAGAAAACTTTTCAGATATAAAAATAATATAACGTATTTGTTACAGAATTCTTGCATCAAATTCTTTTCTTTTCATTTCTACAGTATTTTTTTTTTTTTAAATAAGGATAAATAAAAATACTTATGAATAATCTTTCACTTGTACGCCATAAAACATTAAAACTTTTTTATGTTGAGGTTTTTGTGACTATGAAGTCGTAGAAGTCTAACAGCATTATAAAATTTAACTGCGGCTCTTTACAAAAATGGAAAACAATTAAATTTAGCACTTTTAAACATCACTATCTACATTATAACATTAAAAATGTCTACAAATATTTTTATTCTACTGACTTGGATCATTAAAATTCGGATTATTTACATAAATGTACTTAATGCCAATCAACTGATTGAATAGCAATTATTACATATTGCAAATGATGAAACTCCTCTGCTTCGATATATTAGTTAAAAAATAGTTTGAATTTACGAACTCCAAACATTTTTTGGTATTAAAATTAATAAAACGATTGTTGTGTCAACATTACTGAGAGTGTTCAACAGGTTATTAATCAGATTTGATAAGAAACAAAGCTTAACATAGAAAAAAAATATAGAAATTTGTTCATTTTCTGGTTATTTATTTCTTTATTTATTTAATACACCACAGGCAATTTTTAAACACTCAATAAATATACAAACTTTCCTAAATTGAGTGGAAGACAAAGATATAACCGACTATGCGAAAGATACGCGTTGAAAAGTATTTTAACAGATATTAATGCAATGCAAATTTGCTATATTAGACATTTCGTGACATAAAAATACATTTTAAGAACACTTAAACCAAGTGATTCGTGTTAAAGTGATGAAACTATTCTCAAATGAATAACTCTTCTATCTACTTAGCATATTAAAAGTATAAAAGAAAAATCGTATATTTACCACCGAAACAATTTTATTGTTAGACAACCGAGACTTCCATTTTGTTCAGAAAGTTAAATTCAGCAAATTAAATTTTTGCTGAATCTCAATTAGATTCGATTTTGTTTCTTAACTTCGTTGGTAGTAAAAGAAACGATTTCTGCTACTTGATATAAATAAAGTTTTAACGAACGAAACTGAAGAAATGCATAGATTAAAAGTTAGTTTAATTATATATAACCATTTATAACATTTAATATCTTTTGTTATGGCCTCAAAATTAATTATAAGATAAACTTACTGAGTATCACAGAATCAAAATATGAAAACAAAATTCTAGAAATTTTACTGTCGCTACTCTTTTTTACTGTTCTATCGAACTATAAATCTATTTAAAGTTTTCACATGTTATGTCTTTCAACAGTGATACGCATTACTGTTTAGAATTGGCACACTCGATGAAATCTGCCAACTTTGTTTTTAAAGTTTTTTCTATTTAAAGCTTAAAGAACGAATAGAAAAATAATTTAATTATTTAACCAAATTACTTTACAGTTAATTATATATAAATGATTTTATTTTTTATTTTTTACCATTTTAATTATTTATTAATCAAGTATTTTATCTTGATTAAATGTCAAACAACCCGGAATCAAAAATAAATTACATAAATGGATAATAAATGCATTAAACATTCATTATACATTTAATGCTTTACTTTTTTTTTTTTCTTAAAAAAGTTAATAATTAATTATCCATTAGAATTAAAGTAATTTTCTATCAATTTTGTTTAATATAATGAAGGACAAAGAAGGAAACATTTTAAATAAGTAAATTTATTGTTACTATGACGTAGAATTAAGTAGCGGAGCGAATTAAATTATGTTCTTCGATGTTACAAATTACTTAACTGATTCATTTCTGTAATTATTTAATTTTGGTGGAACTTGTTCTTTAGTATTTTTTTTTATTTTATTTTAAGTTACATAGTAGTATATATAATGAATAATGTCGATTTTGAAGAACAAAAAAAAAAGTTTAAACGCGATAGAAAAATTTACATGCAAAAAATTTCAAGTTTTTTGGCTTTATAAATTGTTCTTTTAGCAGTTATCTATTAATATTTTATTAGAAAATTATATTATGTATATACGTTAAGTAATATTAGAGAATTTTTTTAATTATTTAATTATAAAAAATTAATTTTAAAATTGTTCTAATTCATAATAGTTAACTGAAAAACGCTGTCAAGCAAAAAAGCAGAATATGTTTCCAAGGGAAAGTGGTTAAAGATGAAGTAAAAGTTGAGGGGCTAAAGTTTTAAGTTTGTTCTAATAAAAAAAAAAAAAACAGGTCCAACAATTGCTGATGAAAAAATAGGGAACTAGGAACCGCAAAAAGTGTCCTGTGATTGTTAATGTAAAAGGAGGGACTAAAATTGTTCAAAACTGACTTCATTGTTTTGTCCTCAATAAGCTATGATGAAAAGAGTTTAGCTTGTTCAAAGCATTAGTTTTAACTCACGATCAGGGCCCTTGACAGTTCTACCTTATCAAGATAGAACTGTCCAGTTGATTATGCAACTGAGTTGAGGATCGGAAAAAATATATTTTGCACCGACCACCC
>WUQG02051983.1:0-10283 GCA_011317285.2 Androctonus mauritanicus | reverse complement strand
TCTAGGAACGGTGCTCTTTATTATTTTACGCTGTGGGGCTCTTTCGAAGCTCTCCTTTATTGACTCTATTTGAGGTAAATTCTCTTTTTTTGCTGATTTTGGCACGTTATAGTTCAGTTTACAGTTTGTGAACAAACTTGACTAAAACTGACTCTGTGATGTTTGGTGAACTGACTCTACGATGACTAGCAATTGACTCTCCTGGAGATAAGACAACCGATCCTCTCGGGATAGGTGACCGACTGAGCCTATGTCTTGCTCTCTCAGTATTTGACAACCGATTGACTATTGCTTTCTCAGTATTTCAGGCTGACTTTTTCGTCCTAAGTTTCGGGGCAGATCCCTGGCCCGATCATCCAATAAATGATATTTTCCAAGAGGAAGACATTGTTCGCATCGTCTTATACTCCATGTTACAATTCTCTCGTCGACCTCATTGCAACAAACACCTGTATGTCATTTAATTCTTTATTTTATAATCGTGGAGGACAAGGTTCTCCGAGCTGGGTGATACAGTAAACAAATCTGTCGATTGGTTTATCTAGCTACTGTAGGATGTCACTCCGATTGAATTTCTTTAAATTATTTTTTGGAGAAGAGATGTAAAGTGACACCTTACATCCAGTCCGAATTCCGTGTCCCCATAGTAGTATTAAAATCATAAAAGGAAGCAACTGTTATAACTCATAAAAAATATAGCCTCTGGAATCTAAGATGCCTGCTCATGAACTTATAACCTCTATTTTGGCTGAAAAGTTGGAGACCAAGATAAAATTTGGGCTCCAAATATTTTTTACAGCTCATGTTCAAGGATTTTGGCAGAATGACTGAAAGGTATTCACAGATCAATTTATAGAATATCTTAATAAACTTGTTGTTTTGATACTGATTTCTCATGATAATTCAATGACAATGCTCAAATCATCAAAACATATCCTAGAACCAGATTAAAATTAGATGACTACCATCAGAACATAAGGCACAGCAAAAATACAAGATAAAGCATGAATCAGAACCAGACTTTTCAACTTATGGTATTTCAAAAGCATATCTGATCACTTAAACTTAATTTTTCATTTTGCCTAAGATTTGGACTTATTGAAAGCAAAAATCCAGTTATTTGAATTATGGTTTTAGCAGTGGAATTTTTTTTGAAAAAATTGTAAATGTATCATCTTATAAAAAGAGATAGTCAAAAACGGCAACATAGGATGATATACTGTACTGCATGAAAGAATTGCTGCTTGAATATATCCCTGAGAAGTAGAAGCATTTATTGATTCCTTTAAGATCAGTTTGAAGGTAGTTTTACACCACAATGAAAATGGATATCTTTTTATTCAACTGGCTCATGGTATTTTATGACAAATTGTTTTAATTAGAATATTATATATAGACATAGTTCATTATTTGACCTTGTATATAGTAATTTTAAAATATATAATAAATTTTTTATGACAAATACAGTTTTTGAATTTATTACCTTCTCACTAATTATCAGAGTCACTCACTAATATTAAGGGATAGAGAAATTTGGTTGTCATATTTAGATTCAGCAAAGTCAAAGCTATCAAACTATCACTCTGAATTTTAACAGAGAATGAAAACCTTATTTTGCCAAACAGTATACTGTATTATATTTGATAACTTGGATAAAATAAAACATTTTAGTTTAAAATAAAACTGTATCAGTTAAATCATAAAATTATATTAATATTTATAATAATTTCATATTAAATAAATTATATTAAACTGTTATCTTTTAGAAATTATTTTTCTCTCTTTTTTTTTTTATAAAATTCTTAACTTAATTTTTCTCTTTCAGTAAATAGATTCATGATGATAGATTAATATTGAAAAAGATAAAATCAGATTTAGTAAACAACTGATTTCATATTATAATCTAAAAATATAGTCATCTGGAGACTAGTAAGGCTTAACAAAACAAATATTTTGGCAGTTATAACTGATGTAATTTTATTATTTAACATTTCAAGGGAAATTAGAGCAGGATCATTTAGATCTCTCTCCTTACATAACTCTTTTTTTATAATTCACAAAAATTAATCATTTCCAAAAAAAAAGGAAAAGGAGAGTTTTAAAATAACTCAAGTATTGTCAGACAGGGAATTTTATTATTATATTCTAGTTCCTGTTGAGGTGGGAACTATGCTACTGAATTTCCTCATGCAAAAGAATAAAAAGAAAAAAATTAAGAGGGAGGAACAAGTTAGTGGTGAACAGACAAAGAAAGCAACCACTGGTGCTTATAGCTTGAAGATAGCAGACAATCAAATCTTCCTGATATCAGGATAGAGAATTTGTCACTGAATAGAAAAAAGAAGTAAAAATCAGTGCCCAATCAGAAGTAACTCAACAAGCACTAACTGCAGTGAATTAAACAGATCACATTTAATAGGCAAACGTTTGCAAAGTTCGTTGTCGGTTAGCTTACAAAGGCCTGAAGATCCTCTAACTGCAGTGTAAACATCGAAAACGTTTGCCTATTAAAGGTGATTTGTTTAATTCACTGCAGTTAGTGCTTGTTGAGTTACTTCTGATTAATGGTTAATGATTTTGCAGTTTTGAGTAGTTAGGAGATCAGTGCCCAAGTTTAATAGCAAAATGTAGTTGAAACATACAAAGGAACACAACCAGACCAACTCAATTCTTCAAGGTGTCCAAATATAGTGATTGTATAGACTGATGAGAGTTTCAGAATTTGTCCAGAAAAACTTATCTAAAGCAATCCCCGAGATTTGTCCATCAACAGATTGGTGTATGCATAGTGATTCTCTTCGAATACAAGAAGAAGCCAATGAATTGATTATTCATCAAAACTAACTTTTTCCTAATTAGTATTCATTTGCCTCATACGAAAGGAAGGTATTTATCCTCTTATTGCATCTATCAGCACATTATGCATTTGCACTTAATGATTGTAAAAGAAATCTCTTTCAATATTAAACACATTTATATACATTAAACAGTGATCTCTAAATTATTTGTTTCTAAGTTTCATTACCCATCCTTAGATATATCCACAACCACAATTAAAATGCAGGATGATGTGTCTGTGACACATTGTCTCGAGGTTCCACAGTCATTTATTTACATTACAGTACGAAATTAATTATTTGTGCTATTATTACATTATTAAATCACAATATAGGATAATGCCAAACTGATTGACATGTTTTAAATTTGAATTAGCTCAGTCATTGATGATGTAGTCATTGAGAGGGTAATGGAAAGAGATAATGATATTTTACATGACTGAAGTGCAATGTGTACTTAGATATCATTTTAATTACAATTGACATAGTCAAGTTCTATCTAGGAATACACTATTAGCATAGATGAATAAATTTGAAGAAACAAATAGTATTTTAGACATAGAGTTCTGTGAACTGAACACATTCCCTGAGAACCTACAGAAAGTGAGATAACTCTAGAATAGGCCTGGCCAACATGCGGCCCGCAGGCCACGTGTGGCTCACCACATTAAATTGTACGGCCTGCTGGATGATTTTATATTTCTATTGAAACTTTTATATTTAGTTGTATGTATACAAAAAATATTAAATAAATGAAAATTCGCATGTGTCATTATTATAATGCGTGAGTGTGACTATGAACTCCAGTTCTATATTTGTTTTCAGATAATAAAAAAATGAAAATTATTTTGCATAACGAGTTGTGCTTTTGGATCCATATATGTATATTAAACATTTTTTTCGAAGATGAAATTTACAAAGAGTTCATCACGTGCTTCATTAAGTAATGCCAATTTAGAAAACCAACTAAGATGTGCAACATCGAATATAAATATAGATTTGTAGAAATTAACTGAAAGAAACAAATATCTCATTAATTAAGATTTGAGAGTTAATTTTATTGAATCATAGTATAACAAAAAGTTTAAGTTTGTAAATGTAATACAAATACAAAATGAATAGTAAAGTTTTATTCATTTTGTATTTGTATTACATTTTTTAAAACCATGTTTATCTGAAGTGCAGCCCACTGTAATGTTACACGTCAACAGAGTGGCCCATGAAACCATTTGGGTTGGCCAAGCCTGCTCTAAAACATAGTCTCCAGCATTCAACATGTCAGCAGTCTCATATTTTAGATGCAAACAAAAAAGTTTAGGTCTTATGCTGAAGGAGATCAAATTTCACCAATATAAGATCTAAATTGCTTAATAATTTTTAAACAGGAAAAAACAAGCATAGGATGGATTCTGTATTGCCATGCTTAGTTTGCTAAGGGAAGAATCTGATGTTTTGAACAATTTATTGATGATTGACAAACCTAACTTTCATCTCTTGGGGTTTGTCAACAGAAAATGAGATACTAGGTACCTCAAGAATTGCATGGAAACTACTGTATCCTCTAAAGGTGATAGTGTGATATGATATTTGGGTCTTTGGGATAGTGGGGTTTATTTCTTTGCAGACAACAAGAGAGAAACTCTGTAAATTCAGGTCATCATCATTATATTTAAACTTCCACTTATGTGGTAAACAAAATTATTATATATTTTATTATACATGTTTTTATTTGTTCAGATTATTATGTTATCATATTAAAATCATTTGTCACGTTGCATCTAAGACAGCTTGAAATTCATTTAAAAAGTCTTCATTTTCAATAAACAGCCCACACCATATGAGAAAGTATAACTGTTGTTTAGCAATTGTTCAGATGTGTTAGCTTAAGTTTTGGTGACATCACATTGCTTTCTCAATCTCCTGACTTTGTTCCAAACTTTTTCGTTCAACAGAATTCTTGAAAGACTGTGTATATCAGAGATGTATAATGATAAAGCAAGAACTCAGACAAGACATTGTTGACAAGGTTATGGCCAATGGATGAGGATTTACAGAAATGCATATATGATAATTTCCAGAAATGCTTGTAAAGATGCATAAAACTCAAATGGACACATTTTTTTAATGTAATTTTCAAGAAAAAGGTTTCTGAGTATCAGATAATAAGTGGCATGTTCTATTTATAGATGATTCTAATGATATATTCTGCTTTAATCTTTTTAAATATATCAGACAGCTTGTGCACTCTACACAAATAAATTTTATTTTTAATTAAGAAACTAACTTCAGCTTACATGAATTGGATAAGAAATCTTAAATTCAAATGCTAATTCCATTTTATAAATTCGTGTGTATATTAATATAGCTGAGATACATATTGCTGGCAAAAAATGACAGTTTATTGAATTTCATCTCATTTACTCAATCCAGTAGATAAGATTTTCTTATTTTCACTTTTCATGATCAAACTTCATGTTGAGTTTTGGAATCTTTACTGTAAAAGAAAGAATTCAATTTTTTCATTAAAATAATTTCATTCACTTGGCGAAAACAATCTGAATACAAATGATTCCTGATTTATATTGCATTATTTGAAATTTTACAACGATATCGAATTTATATATAAAAATTATTATTATTATTATTATTTAAAAAATATATTATTATATGCTGAATATAGAACTTACCCATGACAATAGGGTATATAATTATTGTAATACAATGGAACTATTGTAAATTATATAAGGATATTTTATTATTTCATACATATTACAATAATTATCATGATGTATATAGCAACATTATTATTAAGAGTTAACTTTCAATATTATTATTGATAGTAATATTAACTAACATGATAATAGTGTCATAATTGTTGCAATATTATTATATAAAATTATAATAATTCACTATATACTATCATGCAACCAATAAAGTTCTACCATGTGATCAAATTGCACACACTCACCATAGCGTGAAGAGTGATCTTAGAAGTGAGACAGATAAGAGGAGGATAATGTGTCAGTGTTTCCTCTTGTAGCTGGCTGGTAGTGGTCATCATAGTTAAATAGAGATATTAGTGAGAGCAGGTCAAACATAGGAATCCTAAACAATGTAATGCGGGCCTGTATGCTGTATGAGTTTAAACTGAGAGCATACATTAGTGCAGCAGGAAGAAAAATATGCTAGGCATTTGGTAAGGATGTGGTAAATGAGTGGAGTTTAATGATGGTAAAACTAATTTAAGGATGGCAATGAATGCCTCCAGAATGCACCAAGTACAGGACATCCACTAGCCATAGACAATGAAGCATTCAAGGCAGCTATTGTGGATGAAACAATGTAGTCAAACAATCTGAAGCATTGCAAGAAGTATTCAATTGCAGTACAAAAACTATTTGACAACACCTCCATCAGCTTGGGAAACCATATAAAATTAGACAATAGGTCCCACAAGTTGACTGTAGCTCAGAAAGTGACATGAGCAAATAGCTGTTTCTTTACTGTCTCATCAAAGAAAGAATCCATTTCTGGACAGTGTGTTAACCTGCGATGAAAAATGGGCTCATTTACAATACTCCAATGCACTGTCATCATTGATTGGTACCATATGAACCCTCTCCCAATCAATTAAAATCATCACTGCATCAACAAAAGGTTATGCTCTGTGTTTGGTGCATTGTTCAGGATATCACGTATCATGAATTGCTGCCACCTGGCCAGATAATCAATGCAACTGTGTACTCGCCCAATTGGAATGTGTGCATGTAAAACTAAAAACCATGAAGCCAGCACTTGTGAATCTCAGATGTGTCATTTTCTTACAGGACAATGCAAAGCCACATGTTGCTAAGGTCAACCATGATACCATTATCTGACTTGGTTGGGAAACACTAATGCATCCCCCATAGTCTCCTGACATTGCAACTTCAGATTGTCATTTGTTTTGTTCATTAGACAATCATCTGTGAGGACAACAGTTCCAAATACTCAATGAGATGAAACACACACTGGATGACTTCTTTGGTTCACATTCTGTTGAGTTCTACCACCATGGGATCCATAGTCTATCAAAGCATTGGAGAAAGGTCATTGCTGCTGATGAGGACTATTTCTGATTTCTAAGTACAATCTGCTTCATGTTACCATGTTTCTCTTTGTAGAATCAAAATCTAACAGAATTTTATTGGTTGCCTGATAAAATTATAATAATTTTAAAATATTTTGCATAACAAAATTTATGCAAGTTATGCAGATGTGTGAGAGCTTCTGAACTAAACAAACATCAAAATTTTTCGATAAATTGCTATTTCTTTTATTTAATGTAAATTAAATCATATATAAATTTAATCAAATCAAAATGCAACTAATAATAGAAAAATTTCTGACATTTTTATAACAGATACATACAGACATTGTACAGATTCAGTATGAATATAAAATTTTATTAAATTTTCTATGTTATTCTAAACTTGTATTATTAATTTTTTCATTAAAATTATTTTCCTATTGTAATCTCATATTTGTTATTATTTTCTAATAACTAGTCAATAATTGTACTATAATCGTAATTAATGGAAATTGATTTTCAAAAATTTTAGCACAAATACTTCATGTTGAAAATTTCATTATTATAAGTTAGCATTTAAAAAATCTACAAATTCAATGAACAACACTATTGAAGAGAGACAGCATTCAATTTCATTTGTGAAAATGCATTTATAAATATAAGTCCTTGTTTAATATGGCTTCAGCTTACAATTGTTTTGCTATTACATCACCAATAAAAATTAATTACAAAATTAGATTTAAAATCTGTGAAACAATAAAGTCCTATTTGATTCTAAACCCATAGCAATAAAGCAAATAGCAATAAAGTCCTATTTGATTTTTAAATCTATTTGATTTCTGTTTTACATTTCCCTTCATAACAAAAAGAAAATGAGATGAAAATCCATAATAGTTATAGAAAAAAGAGCTGTAGTTTATATGAACATATTAACTCAAATATATATTATTTTATGAATAATATATTAATTAAACTATACAACACAAAGGACATTCAATCAGATTGGTTGGGTAGAAACGCTTCAGCTTTCCAATCAAAGAATCTAGGATGGAATTAGGAAGCCACTCTTTTGACAATTTATAAGAAGAGTCCATGCCAGGCACATCAACCCTCATCTTATACAGTCCAGACGACCTTCATGAGAGTTAGCAATTTATAATAAGGCTTAAAATACAAAGCTGTTTAAAACTAATCCTGGAGTTTCATCATAAATTCTAATAAAAAAAACATGATATGTAAAAGCTGTTATGCAAAATTTTGTAATTAAATCATGTTTTTGTTACATTTCATTCCATTAGCGAAAAAAATAGCAATTTTTAGATAAGAAAATTATCAATTATTATCTCTTCTAATATTAGAATCTAGGATCATAACTCTTTCTTGTAACATTAAGTTGATGAGGATTTTGATTTTAATTTTAATATTATTTCAGTTAAAGTTGTGATTTTCAGAAACCTAATCATGACATTAAGCAAGGACCTATTGTACTTATATCTTTCAAAAAAAAATATTCATAAATTGATAATAGGCTTTAAATCATTAATATGTAACTCCAAAAATATGCACTCAGAAATATAAAAAAATTGGAGTATATCTTAATATATGATTATTAAATTAATGATATTTTAAGTATTATAAAATAAATAAATAATTTAGTAAATTTAAAGAAACAATGCATAATATTATAGCACTATTATAAAAAAGGCCATCGAAATAAGTTCTGGTCTTTAAAAACTGAAGAATAATGGTAATTCTCAGGATTGCAACCCTGGAAATTACCATTATTCTTCAGTTTTTAAAGACCAGACTTATTTCAATTCAGTTCGTCATCATTCTTCAGTTTTTTGTATTGCCCTAGAATTTTGGCCATTATTGATAATATAGCTAGCATTATCCATATATTAATAACTTCTTATTGTTTTCTGGTCACTTGTAAATTTGCTTTACTTAACTAAATCCTTTACTATGATACTCACTATTGAACATAATGTATAAAGTCAGAATTTTATCAGCTTGGAATATTTTTTGTTAGATTAATTTGGATCATAATTTAATGAGAAAAACTGCAAAAATCCATATCAGATTTTCTAACTTATTTTTAATTCAAAATATCCAAAATGGTGATATTTTATCTCCAATAGAAATTGAGACAATTGAACCATGACTGATCAGAGAGCCTAGGTGGATGCTTAAAAAATGTGTTTGCATTTTATTATAAATGTGAAGATGATTTATACAAATTTGTAATTATAATTCAATTTTTCAAATTATTATATTAATATGACAAAGAATATGATAAATTGTTATTATTAATTGCTATGACTTGATTTCCAGTATAATAATCTTAAGTAATATTATTCACATTCATCCCCTTTAAAAAATCATTCACACTGAAAAATTACTTAAATTCATTAAGAAGAAAAAATCTCTCTTAAGAAGATAGTAACTGAAACAGCATTTCAGACTCAATATTTACATAATCTGTAATTGTAAACTCTACCAAATATAAAAATGTGCTTGTCTTGCTTTTGGAAAACTGCAATATTCAATCACGGGAATTTATCTTTGTAATAATAAAACTAAATAAAGAATATTTTTTTAGATAGTCTACATGTTTTGGGTTTTGTATTTCCTCATAAGATTCAGCATTACCTATTGAATATTGTACAATAACAATAATGTTCAGATGATATTTGTAATTTATCAAAAAGAAATTAAATTTACATCAACTATCAGACTAAATTAAATTTATATCAATATCAAATCATCATCATCAAATGACCACTGATTTTGGTCAATGACATTGTTGTGCAGCTTTTTATGTTATAGGCACTTATCATTAATTACAATGCTTGCATAAAAAAAAAATATATATATATATATAAATTATACAGGTATACCCTATTTAATACACACTCATTTAACATATTTTCGCTATAATATAAAAATCAATTTTACTATCAATCCCTGCTATAATATACTGATGTGAACATTAAAAATTGCTATCATTCACAAACTGACAATGCAGTGCAATCTAGAATAACAGATGTCATGCAATACAGTATATGTTAGGCAATAATTTTGCTTTTATATTTTATCATAATAAAAATACTTCCTTAATTTGTGAAAAAATATGAATTGTTACTATATTTTATGACTTTTTTACTTTTTATAACTTCTTTGAAATTGGATGAGTTTACAATTGATGTCAAAAACTTTTTATTATCTAATTTGAAGAAACAAATCATTGCCGTATTGGTTGGAAATATCGATAATAGGGATTTCTGAAATAGCAATCATTAAAATCAATCATCCATCAACAGCACTATTGCAGTAAAATAATAAACTATTTTATTCTCCAGAACGTTTTCGATGCA
>WUQG02051972.1:0-10283 GCA_011317285.2 Androctonus mauritanicus | reverse complement strand
AGTATATCTATTAGAAAAATAAAGAACATGAGATTTATCTTTGTTTAATGTTAGATTATTATTCAGTAACCAATTATAAATTAAATGTAAATCTGTTGTAAAAAGTGAGTGAATTGAGTTAAAGACTTTTAGATCATCAGCATATGCAAGGACAACAGAAGAAGTTAAATAATTGCTATCATCAATTTGTTTTGAATTAAATTGATATTTTGATTTCCTTTACAAAATCAATTAATATAAGTGATAGATTAAATTAACATTTTAAAAATTCTGTAAGAAGAGTATTATTAATATTAAAAATATCAGAAATATATCCCATTGTTCATTTAATAATGGAATCTTCATTAAAAAACTTATTTAGATTTTAAAATAATTAAAATGTCAAAACTGAACATTATTAACAGAATGTAAACAAATAAAGAGGATACTAAATATCCTCTTTATTTGTTTGAGTCTCTTGAGTCTATATATTTCTTTATGTTTTAATTTTGAATTTTGACAAAAGAATGCCAGAATATTGTCCATTATATAAACATAATATGAACCAAAACAGTTTATATTATAAATGTTAAAACTAGACTATTTAATGTATTTTTTTATTTACAGTAAATTAATAACACTGTAACTAATTTCATCATTATAAAGTTATATCACTAACACTGTCCTCAAAGACAGCGGTGGCCAACTTTTGTGTACATAAGATCTACTTTTTTATCTTAAAAATGTGTCGCGATTGACTTGTTGGCATAGATAAGTGGAGAGAGGGAGGTGTTACGTATCGGAACGAAGTTCGCTTTAACTTTATAGTTAATATTCCCGAGAGGGAGGTTGTCCCGGCCTAGTGCAGTGTAAACAGAACGCCCTTACGTAATGCCGCCCTAACTAGGGTCCTAAATTAGTGCTCTATTTATCATGTAGTCTAATCGGTTTCTAAGACATCGCGAGCGATCGACCGAAATTGGCTTCGCTATCAACTTGTTGGCCACCCCTGCTCAAAGATATTAGGATCATAAAGAGACATCATTGAACAAAACAATTTACAATAATATTTTTTCATAAGCTAGGATATTATTTGTTCAAAACTTCTGCATCTACTTTTATTTATGCAATATATCATATTCATTATAAATCCTTTTGATATGGGGATATATGAATTATATTCACACTATGATAATTTTATAACTTTGTTCAGCTTTCGGATTTGTATACCAGCATATTATGCTCATAGTAAGGCCCTATTTAAATGTTTTGCCTGAAGAAAATGGGTTGAGAGATAATACGGAAGGAATATATTTGAAAAGTTATAGAGAACAGAGAGAGAGAGAGAGAGAAAGAGAAAGTGGAAAGAAATGAAAAGTCCGAAAAAGGATTTCTTGATTTGCTTTCATAATGATACAAAAGATCATTCTAAGCTATATTTCAATGAGGATAATTCCAACTGTTACACTGCTATTAAAGACTATTAAAGATATAGTTAATGAATATGAGAAATAAGCTTTTTCATTTTTAAAACAAAGAAAAAAATTTTTATAGATATTTGATTGTTAGTAGAAGTAACACTAATATATTATGAAAAACTTTGATTATTAGAAAACAAACATAATAAATTATGTAATAATAATTTAGGCTAATCTATTAGTGTATAGGCATATATTGTTTGAAAAATGAAAATAAAATTACTCTATGTTACTGAAAAGTATGTAAGAAGACGAAAATTGCATAGCGTTTATAAAAGACATTATTATTTCTCAAATCATATTTAATAATGAAATTGTCAGATTCAGCTTACGAGTGCATTTATTGATATCTGTAGGAGTGAAAAGTTATCAATTTAAATCTCTGCTTGTATTTGAGCAAATCTAGTAACATGTTGATTATAAATTTTCTTTGTTGGAATGGCTTTGTAGTCACTAGAATGTAATATTAATAAATTAATAGAAATCAACGAATTGATTATACGATTCATCCCAATACGATTGAACCATAATCATTATTATATCGGTAATAATAATTCAACTTTTACCGATTTTGAATCATTATTATCGATATAATAATAACTCGTTTTGATCATTTTCAACAGATTGATTCTTTAATGGCTCATAATATGTTGTATTTATTGAAAGCAATAGACGATGTGATTTAACCATTTTAACAATAAAGGAAAACATGAGAGAAGAGAAAAAAGATTTTTTCAGAAGTATGACATGTCATTAGTGAAAAAAAGAAGCTATTCTATAGTATCCTCTTAAAAACATACTGGCGAGATCGTGAGTGAATTCTATCCTCCGCCCACAAGGGATGATGAATCATAATTTTATAAGATATATGGAAACCTTAAGAAATTAAAGCATATAAAAGAAGTAACTGCTTTAGCTTTAGCTACTTTATTGATGATCCGATAGAATTACTGTATTTTGAAATTTAAAAAGTTAAAGGATTGGAAAAATATTGAACATTTAAAAAAATTAATAATATATAATGGTAATAATAAATATGGCTTTTTTTTAGGTTAAGTGAATAAATTTAATGAGTAAACACAGATTTAAAATGAAAATGTATGTTTATTACACGGAATCTTTATTTGCAAATTTTTACTGATCTACGCTTATTTAGATTGTTTATATTATTAATAACTTTAGATAGCCTAATTTCTGAAATCTTAGAAAGGTCATAAATGATAAGCTTACATCGCGTTTACTTCAACTGAACTTTGACATTTATCATGATTAATGTTGGCAGTAAATTGAGTCTTGAACAAATTATAAATTTGTTCAAGACTCAATTTCTGTCAATATAAAAATATGCCATGACCGCATGCTATTGAAAATTTTGGGTTACTCTCTGAAGTAAACAGAAATTGAATTTTTTAATGAGTACTAAATTTTATAGACTTGCTATCAATACTTATTTGTCAGCATATAAAATGTATTTCTTTTTATATTGTATACATGGAAACCGAAATATTTTTCAACTATTGGTAAAGCAATACTCAGTTTGCCTTACAAAACTTATCAATCAATATGTACAACAAAATTACCCTGCAGGAAAATTTATTTAAAATGTTTTATATGACATAGAAAACATTGAATTGGATGTAAAAGTTACTAAAAGCCATCGTGATTTGTGAACGGAGAAACCAGTGACTTGGCCATATTTCTGCTGCATGTACCATATGTTAATTTCATTCACATCGGATAATATTTACACCAGTTATTGCTCAAAATATGTGAACATCTTTCTTCTCTTTTGTCAGTAATATTGGATCTAAGTCAGCCGGATTGGCCGACTAGAAACGCTTCGATTTTCCACTCAAGAGGACTCGGGTTCAACTCCTTGGAAATATTATGTGATCCGGACCCAGTCTGTCCATTTCCATCTTCCACAATCTAGTTGACCTCTCCGCAGGAGGGAGCAGCTTGTGGAAGGGCTTGTTTCTCTCTGCCACTTACTTGTTAGTACTCTATCTGAGTAGAAACTGAAGACATCTGTTACCAGAAAAAAATATTGAACCTATGTCTATCATTTTCAATAAACTTTATTCGATAGAAGACCCTTTAACATGGATGAATTTCAATTAATTCCTATAATATTTACCAAAGAAATCTTATAGGCAGGAAAACTTAATTCAAATTTCCCATTTCTTCTATTAAGTAGAGACAATCAAAATCACAATGAAAGTAATTGCAAGAAATTCTAATGAGGTTTGTAATTCAATAAAATTATAAAAATTAAAAGTTAATCATTTCTGCTTTTCTATTGTAAATTGGGATTTTTTAAGAACTAGAATTTATAAATAATTGATTCATATACAGTAGTACTATTAAAAGAAAAAAATTCATGTTGAATGTCATAAAATTATTTTTAACATATCGTTTTTTCTTATATATTGTCACCTAATTATAGATTCTGCTGTTAAGTTGAAAAATTGAAAGCATTGCAAATAATTCGAATAAAATTACTAGATATTTTCTACAAGTTTAAAATTCAGATTTGAGTGATTGCAAAGTAAGTTGTTTTAATGTAGGATCATTGTAATATGAAATATAATTAGAAACAAACATACTATTTATTAAATAATTGTTGAAAATTTACTTACAATATAATAAGTTTATAAAGAAATAAAATAAATTGTCCACTTTCTTATCAATATTATTGTAATTTAATATATATTAATGCTATTTAATTATATTAGTTAAATAAGTACAGTATTCGTAAGCAGTTAAGATAGTTTGTAATAACAAATTCACTAATAAAGAAAAACTGAAAAAAATGAGTAAATTGAGGAAAAATAAATATATTTATCTGAAAATAGTGTGTTTTGGAATGAAACCTTAAATGCGATAAAATCCGAAGCAATATATATCCAGACTGAAACCAAAAAAAAATTCAGTTTTTTTATATTGAATCTTATCTTTCTTTATATTGATTCTTGTGTTTTTTGCTTTGCTTTTTATATTACTTCGTTCGTTATAACAAAAAAGTCTCTTGTAATGAAAACATACAAAAAATTATCGATAATTTTCAATCATATCATTATTTTAATATAGTACAAGCTGGATTTGCAATTCAAGAATGCCGCAGAGATTTTTCCTGCTGCTAAGCATTTATGCAGCATAAACCTAATTTTCCTTTTCTTATATGCACATTTTAATGAAATTTTGGCTGGTGTATATAATGAATGGCTACAATGAATGGTGTTTCGCATAAATTTCTTATAAAGTAAAATATTCTGCTGTGTTATGAATATAAGTATTAAAGTAACAAAACATAACAAAAGATTTTTTAAAAAATGACAGAATTTACAACAACATGGATAAAATTTAAATATTCTGAAAAATGCATAGTGTAGACTATATCTATACTATAAACGGCAAAGGTAACACTAGCTATCTATATATCTATAGTTGTGTGTCCACATGTATCGTTTGAGAATTTTCGGATACGGTAAAAAGTTGAAATTTTGCATGAAGATAAGGACTGACCCCTGACCTTTGAAAAAATTATGAAAAGTGAGAAACGCCTCAAGGAATGGGACATTTTGGGATAGCATGAAGAATGCGGCATATAAGTATTTCAGAATTTTGTTCGATTCGGGATGACGTCACAGTTGCATCTGTGACAAATCGAACGAAATTTCAATGGATGATCGTCACAAAACGACCGTCGTATGTGGCGTCATGGTGATGTAACAAAAAATGACGTCACATTGCGATGACATCATCAGGATAAGACGTCAATGAAATAACTGTATGTATAATTTTGCTGAAGGTTTCTGCACCATTTCACCCCTCGAGACCAAATATGGCCTAGAGATTTCTTACAGTCCTGAGGACAATATAGGTTATCCTGGATCGAATTAACTCTAAGGATAGCGCATTTTAGGATGGCAACGAAAAAGCCCTCATTTAAATCCTTCAGAGCAATACTCGAATTCAAGACGGATCATAGAGACACTGGCGTGATGCATCGATGACATAACAATTCATGGCGTCATTAAACATTTTTGTCGCTTAACGTTAAATGGTGTAACAGCAGGTGATGTCACATTACATTATGATGACGTCAACGTTACACAATACTCTGGTTAAATCAACTGGTAAAATCATGATAAAATTGGTTAAATCAACTGGTAACGTCAATATATTTTGAAATCCATTTACAAAGCAAATGGATTTCAAAATGCTGTAATGAGTTATTAGACGTAACATAAGTAACAATGGATGACATCACAAAAGCTGCAGATGTGTAATGCCGCAATAATGTAGAAATTGGTGATGTCACCATGACATCACTTTATAATAAATCATCATCGGGATGACTTGATGTAATCCTGGTCAGCTATCCAAATGCTATAATAAATTAAATGAATTGAGAAATCATACTTCTGCATGGATTATTGTAACCTTATCCATAAAATCTATAAATCTGCGGAGGTTTGTCCCCGATGCATCGAACGGCATTCCTTTAACTTTCCGTCCAACTAAGGGAGCTGGCCGGCTTAAGTTAGGCCCTAAAAGTGACAGCTAAGAGTAATGTATAATTTGGCATCTTAATTCACACTGATGTAATTTATAAATTCATGTAAATTAATTAAAATTTCTTAATTACTAGCAAAGATAGCGATATCTTGATGACATAACTGTATTATATACATGAAATTCCCAGCGTTGTTCGGAAATTTCAGGTAGTATCCTTGCTGGTATTATCTATATTGAATGTAATTCAAAGATCCAAGGTAGTGAAACTTATGAACTCCGTATGCATTGTTTGAAGATAATATAGAGATTTTAAGGGAAAATCATTTCTCTTTTATTATTCAAAAATTCTTCATATGTGCTTTCTGACATCATTTTATTGTCATCTACCTATGACGTTATCTACTGTTACATAGTTATCAGATGTCTCATTGTTAACAAAGTTATAATGGCATTGTTACCACATTATAATGTTACTTAGGGTTGTACCATGCAAATGATACTATGACAACATTCATTGTTGCTTAACTATGATGTTATTCGCTGTTATGTACACATTTCAAGTATCATGAGAAATACTTAAAATGTTTTAAAGTAAGAAATTCATAAATGGATAACGTAACGTTATCCATTGATACGAGTTTCTTATTTTAAAATATATCATTTTTACATATCTATAATGTCACTTATTGCTAATCGTTGTTAAATAATCATGAAGTCATTCATTGTTACGTAAATGTGACGCAATTCATTGTTATATCACAATATAGATGTTTCATAATATAACAATGAATGATTTCATGATTACTTAATAACGATTAGCAATAAGTGACGTTGTAGGTATGTAAAAAGGATATATGTATGTAAGAATGTGCGTTATTTTGTTATATGTATAACCTAACACAAACAAAGTCATAGATATTAACTTTAATTGCTATATATTATCACTAAATAAAATCTATTTTTTGATCCTTAAAAGATTAAGTTTAAGTTGAATTAAGTTTTGTCAGAACGAAGTTAATTGAAAATAATAGATGTAGATCAATATTATTATTATAATAAGCAGGGCCGGCCCGAGATAAAACGTGGCCCTATGCAAAGTTGTCGTGCGGGACCTTTTAATAATAAAAAAAGAAAAAAATGTTTCGAACAAGAATTAGATCATGCAGGATGCAAGGCCTTGTACGATTGCACCATTCGCACCCTCTACGGCTGGCCCTGATAATAAGAGAGAACATTTTAAACGTATTTGAGGCTGTATATAGTGTCCAATTTAAATTAAATTCACATATTTTATTGGTATCATCTAGGGAATGAATCTTGTTGTTGATACTGTATTTGTCTCTATGACTGTCTTCAAAACAATATAATATCGAGACTGGGCTCTACTCCGAAGACGTTCTCATGAGGAGAACTCTCTCTCTCCCCAGGTATGTGACTTCCGACACACACACACACACACACACACACACACACACACACACACACATACACATTAGGTACACGGTGACGATTTCCTTGAGTGACGCATTAGGCACGGTGACGAAATGTGCTTATCAGTATATTAATATACTAATAAGCACATTTTATTTTTTTCTTAGAACTTTAAATTCAATAGCTACTTCTTTCCTTTCTATCTTAGACCTCTGTGGGCTACTTACTCACGCACGAAAGGCTCGCTATCGAGTAACAAACCACGAAACTTATAGCGGTAAATATCAGCATTTACCAATACAAATGGTAAAAGTCCGTTTTGTTTGATTATGATTGTCTTTTTTAAGTGAGTGTGTGTATGTTTTTTAATTTAAAATTATTCTTACAATATGTAAGTTTTAAAATATTCTAACAGTCATTTATCTTGGTTAATTTTATGAAATTCAATTTATTATATAATATCCGTCTATATTTGGTCTATATTTTTAATTATCATTGTTTATTTTAAAAACAGCGTAAATGGAATTGGAAATTAAAACAGAATTGTATTATGAGATAAAATTCTATATTTTTCACTATTAAATTAACTTATTATAATAATTTGCCTTTGTCAATTTAAATTTAATGTACAGAATAACATTAAACATAACTGCTTTTGCTAAATTTAATTAATATATTATAAGAAAATCTTCATGAAATAAAAGTAACTATTAATCACAATTTCCTTCAACATTATCAAATCATAATTAAACTTATTTGTGACAGCAAGATTGACTATTGTGATATTTGGAATTACATAACAAATTGGTTGATTTCCACAAATACATCTTCGTGGTACACTTTGAATAGTTGCGTTTTTTAACCAACCAACCTACCAATTAAAGAAAGTTTTTTTTATCACTTTACGTACACTTGTTTCTTCCTTTACGACTTCTTCAATGCTTAAATATTTTCTTGTCTGTGATAACGACTATTATGACCAGAAGACTACAGACTCAAACAGATTTATTGCTCATTTCGAGATGTTATCAATTGGTATTGGTAAATGCTGGCATTCACCGAAATGATTTGGTTAAAAAGCACGAAATGGAATCGTTACAAGCATTTCCACCTGACTATGGCAAATTCTGGGATTTATCAATTTTCAGGCTTTTATAGTAGCATGTATACATATGCATCTGTGATTTAAATTTGGCCAGACTTTTTAGGGACATTTTGTATAATATTTATAATTTTATTGAATCGAATTTTAGTCTATAATGCTTGAAATCATCAAAGAAATAGTTGTAAACATAATTTGTCTTCTAAAAATATTTTGAGCTACCCCACCAATATTTTATTCCTCCTCTTCTACAGGAAATTAATTCCTGTAGTTAGTTTTAATAATAGTTTGAATAAATATTATTATTATTATGAAGAAAATTCGATTAAATTTTCACAGATGATTTATGAAAGTTTACCTCAAACAAGTATATAGTTTATATTTTGTTATTCCCAACAGATGCATGAAAACAATTTGATTCATAGCACTTTCTTTACTCGTGCATGAAATTTTATTAAGAAGTACTGCGAAATAAATCTAAAAAATATAAAATCGAATGAAAAATTACAGTAAAGTCCAAAGGATAGTTTTGAATTGAGAGACAAAATATCTAAGGTCTCAAGAAATTTTATGATTTATAAAAGGAAGATTTATTTAATGATTTTATTCATCAATTTGATTCCATTTTTTTAATTATCATATTCTGTACTAAGCAATTCTGCTTTTGACTCATGAATATTATAAGAAAAAATGTTTACTAAATGCAGAATTATATAAATATAAAGAAGAAATTTAGTTATCCTGGATTTTATATATAATAGATGTATATAGAATTTTAAAAGAAGTTCTAGGGATTATAATTATAACGCTAGATTTTACGAATTTATAAAAAATCCAAGCTGTTATGATTACATTTCCAGTAGTAGTCTATATTTCTTCATGATTGTTGATGTATAATGTATAAATATATGAATTATGAAAATATTTAGGTATTTCTGATAATAATATTTAAAAATCATGATTATATTGCCATAAATACTTAATAATTTAACATAGTATATGATTTTAAAAAATAATATAATTTATGTATAATTTTAAAAGGATAACAGGGAAATCATTCTCAAACCATTCTCAAGTGAAAATATGCAGAAATTAAAAAAAAAAAAAAAAAGAATTCCTTACAGGAAATTTTAAATATGGAGAGATACATATCCAATTATATCGTGACAATCATGAAGACATTTATCAAATTATATTATATTATAGCAGTTGTGATTGTAATATTAATAACTATAATACAGTTTTCGATAAAAATCAGTTTTTAATGAAAATCGAAGTGCGAAAGAAATGTAATTACTGTATATACAAATCTGGTGGATAGATTCCAAATAAGTTAGAAATGTTACTTAGCCATCATAAATAATGTGTTATAATGTCGAAATATGCATTATCTTTGCACATAATAATAATATAAATTTTTTGCTAACATTAGTATTTGGATATTTATGAGAATTGTCTTCCTCCTTTTTAATTATTCAAAGTATTGTACTAACATAAGAAATGGTTAATATCAGCTAGTATAAATCATAAATATACTGCATTCTTTAATGTTATTCTTTTGATAACTAATTTTGTTTTTTGTGACTTACTAGGAATGTAACTTATTTGAATTCATGATTAATAGGATAGTCAGATGTTAAATACACTATTTGAAATTTGTTATCTATGTATATAAAGCTGAATGTATGTATGTACGTTTTGAAATCGTACTTCCAAATGAGTTATAATGTTGAAATTTTGCACATAATCCTGTAATGCTATTATCTTGATGG
>WUQG02051961.1:0-10283 GCA_011317285.2 Androctonus mauritanicus | reverse complement strand
ATATTATTTTCACGAACCCCTTTATACACCTCACAAACCCTCAGGGGTTCATGAACCACTGGCTGGGAACCAATGCTCTAGAACAAAAGGTGTCAGAAAATCAATGTTAGACCTGTATTATGTATTTTCAATGTTTTTAAGTAATCATTACAATAATTGTTAAATAGTTTAGTAATTATTAACATATAATAGGTAAGTTTCCAAATCCAAAAATCATCCAAAACTATTCATTCTATAACTGATTTGGGATCAGCTATAGAATGAATAGTTTTGACTCAAAAATTTTGGTCATAGTTCAAATCCATCATAACTTTGAACACAATTTTCTATAGGTGCAATGTTATAAATGGAAAGCTATGTTCCCCAACCACCAGAACTCAAATTATTCAATATACATGCATACCTCACTTTATGGCACTTTGCTTTTCAGTATTTTTCAATTATATTACATGTTTTTATTTATATCTTAAAATGAAAATTATCTGTAAAATAATGCTTAGAATAGGTATATAAAATAATGCAAGACTACTATAAATAGTAAATAAAAGTAAACTACAAGCCAAATAGGTAAGATAAACTATTTATTCAATTATTTGAATAAACAGTTTGTCTTACTTATTTGGCTTGTAGTTTACTTTTATTTAGACATATAAAATATAAATTAACACATGGAAGATCAGGCCCAGAGCTATCCTGAAAAACTGAAGCTGTGAAATCCAGAATTGAATCTGGATCCTCTAGGTGGTATGCAAATGCTTTAAAATGTAGGTATTTGGGAAAGTTTTTAGGTCTGGTGCTATTGTGCACTTAATGAATAATAGTTTGTTTTTAAGCTTTTAAATGTATTAGCAAATGAAAAATAGCTGTGAATTGCTTTACAGCAGTGGTTTGGAATGTAACTGCCACAATAATGAGGTATGCTTGTACTTTTAAAAAATAGTAGCATACAGTAATGTTGAATAAGTATTATTTATTCTTTAAAATGAAGAAATTGTGTATTTTGTGCTTACTAAAACTTTATATCAGTAAAACTAAAGAAAACATAAAACAAAAATGAAATGTATAAGTTATTTTCCTGTGTTTCTAGCTTTAGCTGTATGATAAAGCAGCCATTTATCACCTTGAAGAATCTGATTTCAATTCTGGATCTCACATATCATTTTTCAGGAAGAGTCCAGGCTCACAGGCTCATTCAATCTATTCTTCTATTTTCCAGTTGATCTCACCATAGATGTTGGATAGTCTGTAGGAGCTTTAAAAATGGCCACTACAAAAAGTGTCCTTTGCCAACTTAATTCAAACTAATTTAACCAAGTTTCTAGCAAATATAAGCAATTATTTTTAATGTCAATTCCCAATCATTGACTACTACATAATAATATCCATTCTAGATCCAACTACAAACTGCTAACATCTGTAATAAAGCCAGTAGGATTTTACAATAGATGAATTGGTGCCCAGGACATATCCATCAAAAATTTATCAGAAACAAAAATTTTTGATGGATGCTTCCTGGGCATTTAGGATCCATGCTTTTTTCCATGCTTCTATATATTTAGGATGGAATTGAATGAATTGAGCCTAGACATCTAAAAAAAATCTGAGATATGAGATCCAAAATTAAATATGAATACTGCATGGTGGAAATACAACATGCTTCCATCTGGAGATCCTGGCAATCCATGGACAGTGACCTGGCCATCCATGGAGTTGTTGACAGCTTTTCAGCTATCATTAAATTAACATTAGCTGAAAGTACTCTTAATAAAGTTTTGTGTAACAAAATACCTGCTTTAAGGCTTATTAAAGTTTTTTCTTCTAACTCAAATAGTAAAAACAGCATAGAGGATTAACCAATGAAAATATATTTTGAGGGTTATAATGATATATAATACTTGCATCATGATGAAAAAATGTCTCTTTGATGCAATAATTTATAAAACTATGAATAATTAGCACTAATTAATGCAACTATTGAAGCATCATTGAGCAAATAGTGACTGAAAAAATTTTCGAACTATGCATTTCAATTTCTTCATACTCTATGTATTTCTTATGCATTGGTTCATATTTCTATTTTCTTGAAAATTGGAAATTATAAAATTATGAATTTTTTTCAAAAGACACATGTCTAATTTTAAAGTTTTTATTGTAAATCATTAATGATATACAATAAAAACTTTAACAAAAAAACTAAGCATCAACTGATACCATTTCTCAGTAATTATACACTGTTATATGATGAAAACTGATGAACTCAATAAAAGTCTTGTTTGTTGGAAAGTTACATTTAGTGAAAATGGAAAGATAAATTAAATAAAATATCATCAGTGGATGAAACATTATTTTTTGTTTGACTTTGTCTTCATGTTGTGTCAGAACATTTCAATGCAGTGAATCTGGCATTTTGTCTTTGTCCATATTTATTTTAATAGTGAACAATATTTTGAATTTTTAAAATTACAAAAAAGTTCTGTTTTATTTCAGTAAATGTCATATTATTCTAATTATTGAAATTTGAAGTCAGCTTATACATGGATTTCAAATTTTTTACCATTTTTAAGAGTTGGATTTATATATATACAGGTTAAAACATTGATTTTCCAATCCCAATGATCCAGCACCTCCTTTAATCCAGACAAAATTATAAGATGTGAAATTCTCACGATTATGAGACTAGTTAGCACAACTATGAAGCAAAATCAATCTTTTAGAAAACATAAAGCAATTTTGTCTTAATTGGTTATAAACTTATAAAATATATGAAAATTTATAAATATCTCAATTGCATTTCTTTGCTATATCTTACATCTTAGATACTTTGCAGTTAAAATTATAATCAAATTAAAAATTCCAAATTTTACAATAATATGTACTATATCAGCTTATACATTTGTCTGCATGATAGAAAAGTATTTCTTAAAAATAGTATTTTTGCATTTTTAAAATGTTCTAATAAAATGAAAAAGTACAACTAATTTTATTTATTCTTTTTATGTAGACTGAATTTTAATAATAGTGTAGCAATCAGAAACTGATGATAATCTATTTCTCTGAGAAGAGACCATTTAAACATAGCCTTTCATAGAAAACTTGCTCAAATAATTCTCCATCCAACTTCCTTTTCATACAAACAAAATAATTTAGCACATAGTAGAAATATAAAATAGAAAACTTGTTTCCATAAATGTTTTAGCCTATATTAAATCATCATTTTTATATAACATGATGGATTAAGATAAGTCAAAAACATTTATGGAATTTGTTCTATTCCATATTCTTACTAATATAATGGATTATGTTTAAAAACATATTCTGTTTAGCATTCTACATAATAACAATTTAAAGATTATTTAATGGTAAGTAAGAAATCAGCTATCTGCAAAGCTCTACTTAAAAATTTAGACCTAAATGTGATAAAGTTTACATTAGATATATAACAAGAAATGTTATGTACTTAATGTAGTGATCATAAATTGATGCTAAAGTGAAATCAAAAGGAAATGTTTCTGTGATGAAACTTTTTTCTTTCCTGATCAATACTGTTTATTTTATTTTAAATAATAGATTGTAGTAACTATACTATCTAAATTATAACACTATCAAATTATATAAACAAACTAGCATAGTTTAGGCAGAAGAAATAAATTTATTAATTACATTAAAATACTTTCAACTTAAAAAGGTTTTCTTCAACAGTACAAACTTTTTATGAAAAAAGTTTGTACTGTTGAAGAACAAACTTTTTTCATATGAAAAAAGTTTGTTCTTCAACAGACTAACTTAATATGAAAAAGAAAAAAGAACAGCTTAATTCTTTTATCTTTTTCAATATAAGTGCATAAAAAAAGTTTATGTATTGCTGAAAAGGACCTTTTTAGGTTAAAAGTCCTGCAATGTAATTAATAAATTTGCTTCTTCTGTCTAAATTATGCTAGTTTGTTCATATAATTTGATTAAAAAGATAGAAAGCCGTGTGAACTTCATAACACTATCATTAATTAAGATGAATTGATGGCTAATTCAGTTCATCTTAATTCCAATAAGAATGAAAAAAAAAATAAGAATAAAAAAATTGAAACCATAGTGATAGAGAATGAAATCCTTTGTCATTAATAAAACGACTCAACTTTGTTCTATCTATATGGATCTAATTATTTAAAAATGTGTAATTAAACAATATTTCTTTTATCTGAGCTTTTTCCATTTTCATTAGTGTAAAATAGTTTTGCCATCTGTCCTGTTTTCATTCAGAGAAGCTGCTTTTTCCATTTGGTTACCAATAGTTAATCTTCAGAAAAATCTGGTTTTTATCTGATTCCTTTATCCTTAACCTTTATCTGGTTTTATCTAATTAAATTCAGTTTAAAGCACTGTATACACAATTTGCAGGAATCAATATATATAAAAATAAATGGAAATTTTAGATTCCAGTATTTTAATATTGTTTTTCTAGTAGCACTTATATTTACCATAAAGGTAATCATTGCATTCCAAGTTAGATCATTAGATATGTTATTACTCTGTATAGTATAGTATCATATTATTTTTGCTTTTTAAATATCAGTAGTTGTAATGTTATAAGTAATTATATTTTATTTTAACAATAAGAATAAGTAATTTGAATTTATAAGTATTAAAAGTTAATTATTTATACTTTGATGGAATAAAAGAAATCATTTGAAACTGGATAATGTCTGAGCTGAACTTCTAATTCACCACAACATAAAAATTAAATGTGAAGAATTTCACTCAAACATAACAGCCAAAAACTAAACTACTAGAAACAATATGTAGTATTAAAAACTATAGTTCCAAATTTTCAAAATATATATAATTTGCTTATTACTGGTAATTTATATATATATATAGTTAATAAAAAACATATATAATCATGCTTATTTTTTAGCTCCTCACTTCACTCTCCAATTTTGTTCTAGTGATCATCATGAAAAAGATAGCAACACTAGTGTAATGCCTAATTCACATGGTACAAAATAAGTGGGATTAATTTAAACTAATTTATTTTAAACCAGCTTTCAACAAACCAGATGTATTAACCATTCATATTAGTTAAATTAAACAGATTTACTTATAAACACCTTAAAACAATTGCATCGCACCCTCATGTTCAAATTTCTCATTATAAATTATACTGTGTGAAATTGCAGTTGAATTTAATAGTTTCTTGCAGTAAACAATTATTTTAATAAATTGAAAAAATAATATGTAAGGTTTACTTTAGTATTATACTTAACTTTAAAATCACTTATATTGCTTCTGATTGACAACATGTAAATCTAGCAGATATAGGTCACATGACTTGCCAGAATTGTTGTGCTTGACATAGATTATCAATATTCTCTCTCCAGAGATCAAGAAGTATATGAACTTCTTCCTCAGACCAATTTTCTGATTGTTTTTTTCTTGAAAGCGATTTTCCTTATTTGCATTGTCCATTGATGACATTGTCTCATTGAATTACATCCAAGGAGCTCTTTGGTTGCATTGTCCATGATGAATTAAGTGCTCTCTGCACAGTCAGCCACCTCACTTAGGTGGCAGACTGTGTAGAGAGCTTATAATGTCACAAATTGACTTAAGCTTCTTCACAAAAGCAGATTAGTCTGAGCCACTTTTTGAGACTAAATCAGTTCAATGTTAAATCAGTTCCATTCACACCACAAACCTTAAATCAGCTCTGTTATTTAAGCCAGCTTAAATTTACCATATGAAGTGGATATAGCATATATTTTCTTTCAAGTTAAACCAAATACTTACAGCCAAATTAACCCCTAATATTAAAATTCCAAATTAAACTTTTTTGATTTTAACAATTAATTTTCCAAATCAAGGTTATGGTGCCACCATTTGTTGAGTTAATAATTAATTAAATTTTTTAAATTTGAATTAAGATGGCAGCATCTAGTAATTAATAATTAGAATATAATTTTTAAATTAATTTTTCCAAAATAAAATTTTACCACTGCACCGGAATCAAACTGGAATCTTTAGGATTGCACCCCAATGCCTATCCCAAAAATTTTTATTAGAGTATTTTCTTTCTTTTTTATTTTCCCTGCCAATATATGGATTTTTATGCATATATTGGATTTATTCTATGATTATTTGAACTAAAAAGGACAGGATTGTTATTATTATGTTTAAAATATTTAAATATATCAATTATACAGAAAAATTATATACTTTATTATTTTTTATTTGCTATGTTTCAATTTATAATTTATCATTATCAAGTATCAAAAGTTTCATAATGTTCTATAATGTTCTTATATCATTTTTATGTTTTTGAATACTGAAATGTATGAAAGTGTAAGAAATACACTTTCATATATTTTAATATTAAAAAAAAAGGTATTTGATTTTAAATTGGAGAATGTAATGAGGAGTTAAAAAATAAGCACAATTATATACTTTTTTATTAACTATATATGCAAATTATATATATTTTGAAAATTTGGAACTATATTTTTTCCTATTACATATTGTTTCTAGTAGTTTAGTTTTGGCTATTATGTTTGAATGAAATTCTTCACATTTAATTTCTATGTTTAGTGAATTAGTAGTTCAGCTCAGACGTTATTCTAAAATATTGTTCTAGTTTGAATTTAAGGACTAATGTTGGCTTCGATAACATAATTAACATTAATTTAATTATTTTGTTTGTGTTATTTTAGTTTTTACAATTATGTGTTTTATACAATATTTTGTGTATCCTTTAAATAGTAGATGCTTTAAAAATCTTTATTTAAATGTTTTTATGAATTTTCTTGTTACCATAGTAACAGTTCTGTTCTTATTCTTTTAAATTTAATACATTGTATGGAAGCTGAAGAGGACTGAATAAAGAATCGAAAGCACTTCTTCCAATTAAGTTTTTTTCAGTTCAGTTTTATTATTTTAATTTTTAGTTGAGCCTTTCCTGCCTAAAGTGCTGGTAATTTTGTCTTAAGTTTATAATTGGCAGTGTATAGTTCTTTCAGTGTATAATGAAAGACTGAAAATGTTATTTTTTTGTATTAGCTATTCAATAATTAATTTTTATAAATTTAAATGAACAATTTGTAGATAACTGTATTATGATTTTTATTAAAATAGCACAGCAATGAAAAAACTTCAAAACTTTTTCCTGTATTAACATTTTATGATGAAATTATGTTGACAAACTAGAAAAATATTAAAATATTACAAAAATTCTAAAAATATTCTAAATTAACCTTTAGAATTTAATACCTTTAGAATTTTTCACAACATTTCTTATATAAAATTCAGATTGGCAATCATCATATTATTCAGACATTTTCAGTGAAATTTATAATTTTATGATATTTAAATATTGCTATATATAGATGAAGTATAAAACTCAGAAATAAAAATAAATGAAATAAGCTTCTATGTCAAAATGACCATTAGATTGATAAAATAAATCACAAAACTAAAAGCATTAATAACGTTTCCAAATACTTCAAACTGATGTTCTGCATGCATGTGAGAATGTCCTCCAATCTGAAATGTCTTATCTCCATACTGAAGAAAATTTAGGCATTTTCTTTATATTTAGCATCATACTATATATATATATATATATGTAGCAATGATGTTAGTGCATATGCTGTAATGATAACTCTGAAAGCTCGGGCATAATCAGTCAGTCAGTTTCCATATAAGTCATGCTGGGAAGAATTAGATGAGAAAATGCAGAGAAACTATGATTATATAGTAAAGAATAATCTATAACTTTTGTTATCTTGTTACGTGCAAATTGGGAATAAATTTAACATCAAAATTATGATCAATTCTCAACTGCATCATATAATGAATTTGCAATTGAGAATCAATTACAAGAATTATTCTCATCTACTCAACATTTTAAGCCAATTATTAAGGAATTAATCAATTTTTTAATCTCTGTCCAAATGTTGAGTCCTATTGATTGATTAACAAAGCAATTTAGTGTAATAAAGATAATCATTATCAAATAAATTTATCATCCATTTTTCAAAGAAATATTATAAACAACATGCAATTTCCTAAAGAATGGAGTTTGAAGAGAAACATAGCCCATGAAATTTTTATAATTGACATTAGATATCATTCAAATAATTGAAATAAATAATAAATTTCATAATTATTTTTTTAAATAAAACTTACCTTCATCATAAGTAGTAAAGTATTGAGAACAATTAGTACCATAATACAATATTCAAAAATGGTTGACACAACTACTTTCCAGATTTTGTACTTGATACCATATTTGTTTTTTGGCATATATCTCTGAAGAGGCTTTGCTTGTATTGCAAAATCAATACAAGATTTCTAGAAGATAAAAATAAAATATTTAGTTTACACTTTAAAATATTAGAATAAATGAAATACTGTATTTCACAAGTAATATTTCTAGTGTTTGCAATACCAAAGTAAAATGAAAATACTAATATTTTTACTAGTAGATAATAATAGTATTAATTTCATATAATAGTAAAATACTGAAATTTTATAAATTAACCTTGCAGAATATAAAAAATAATAAAATCAATGAAATTATGTATTTATTTCAAATACAAAATTTTAATGAACATATAATTATTGAGAATAACAAATTAAAATGTAAAGTTATAAAAATATAAACTTAAATTTTCATTCTGCTGTATATGTAGTATTAAGGCAATATGAACAAGCCACAAATGGTATATTCTTTGGAAATCCAAGATGGGCAGACATAGGATATGATTTCTCACCATTATGAATTGTTAATCTAAATAAAGTTTTCATAAATAATTCAATAAGTATTTTAAACAGAAATACTAAAATTTATTATTAGTAAATATACAGTTACTAATAATATTTTGTAATAATGTTTTTGGCTTTTTATGGCTCTCCTTAGCTGCATTTAATAAGTGTGTGTGTCTTGTTCTACATAAGCAAATGATAGAGACTGCTACTGATAGGATGGTTTAAAAATAAACAAATAGCTTTTACTGACATTCAAACAATTATAATCTGGTAAAACACATTAAAAATATATAAGTTATGGATTGTTAGTTTTAAACAAAAATTATAATAAACAAGTTTTCTGTTACACTCTATATATACTTATATATTACATTTTATCATATTTCAGATTTGTAATAGAAATCAATGGATATAGTCAAAAAAATGCTAAAAATATACAAATTTCTTAAAATAATTAATATATAGATTAAAAATCTACAAGATTCCAGCTATGAAAATCTAAATATGACAAGCAGAAGTAGAAACTACACTGAATTTGAACAGAAAATTCAGTACCTAAAGGAGAAACAGTACATGCTCAATTCAGCCATTATTAAAATAATACCATCAATCAGAGTATAGTGCAATCTACTCAGATTTTCTTTATTCAGACTAAAAAATGGCTGAATTAAGCATGTGCTATTTCTCCAATAGGTGCTGAATTTTCTATTCAAATTCAGCATAACTTCTATTTCTGTGTGTCATATTTAGATTTTCATAGTTGAAAACTTGTAGATTTTTAATCTATATATTAATTATTTTAAGAAATTTTTATACTTTTAGCATTTCCAACTGTATACATGTGATTTCTATTATAAAACTGAAACATGTAAAATTTAATATATAAGAGGAGCCAAAAAGGATGAAGAGAATGCAGGAGATGGGGTAAAATTTCATAGCCATATCTGGGGAGAAATGTGGCTATTTCTGCAGCTTGGTGTGCAAGTACATTGGCAACTAGCAGCAACATATTTTTGAGGGCAAACCATGTCTTTCTTCCTAAATACTGTCCCAAAATAAATAAATTTTTGCTGTCCAAAAATAGACAGTATGACCTTGCTGAACGGCCTTCTCTTGGATCATCCTGTAGACTGGTACGACCATATTTGAAATCTTGTTTCCATCAGTGCACAGTCACATATGATGGACATTCCTCACCATATACAGCTGACATATCTTCATGCATTGTTTGTGCAATTTTCTCTTAAAGATGAAAACTGTATCATGGCTTGATATTCAATTTTGTCCAGCATGACACCTCCTTTTATTAACATGCTTCTAACTCCAGTTAAATAAAATCTGTCAAGACAAAAAAGAAGGCTTACCTATTAATAAGACAGTAACCAATCATTGTTTACAATTTCAGATCCATAACGCACATACAGAGTTGTGCAGATAAATCCGGAAAAATCATGATGTAATTAAAAACGACAAAATTGCAAGAAAAAATAAATTTATTATAAAGAAAACTAGATAAAAACATATTTACA
>WUQG02051960.1:0-28811 GCA_011317285.2 Androctonus mauritanicus | reverse complement strand
ATTGTTCTGAGCACCCTCCGTCGTCATAACCCAATCCACCAAGGAACAAGGTCGAATGTAAGACTTGGACGAAGCAAATATATATATATATATTCATATAATATATAATAATAATAATATATATTCATAATATATACTCTATATAGGCCTATATATATATTGCATTTTTCTCCAAGAAAAGCATTTATTCAATAATACTTGTAAGAAAAAGTCTAACAGGTCACGAAATCTCAATGCTCTCTATATAATCTATCGTCCCCGATCGCCCCTTTTTGTTCCAGCGCCCCCTTCGAGAAGGAGAACGCCCCCTGGGGGCGATATCGCCCACTTTGGGAATCACTGCTTTAATTTATATACAATATTACTAAAAAATCAAAAATTTCACTGCATAAAAAATCAGATTTAAATAGGCATATAAAAACTTCCAGAATCATACTGAAATAAAATGGTTTTGTAGGCAAAACTCCGAAAAAATATATTGAAATTTCATATAAACATAAATTACATAACTCATAAAATTCATTTAAAATTTTGTTTACTTTAGCCTATGTTTATATTATTTATTTCTTAGGAAATATATTTAATTAAGTATCTAAAGCAAAATTAGCTATTCAATTGATCTTAAATAGGTCTTCAGATTTTAATTAATAAAGTTGATATTTTCACTTGAAACTAAATCATATTTTTTTCTTTCATTAAGCTTATATTTAATATATAAGAATAAAAAAGAAAAAAAAGAAATGGGTAAAGTGTTTTCATTTTAATAAAAATATAAAATGTAAAAATTCAATTCTTTTGATAAATTTTAAAATGATTTATAATTTACATATTAGAAAAAAAAAATCAAAATAATCTTTTAAAATGTTAAATGATCAAAAATTAATTTAAGATTTTTTTAACAGGTTTAACTCAATGAAGTGAAAATTATAGGCATTCAAAGAAATTCTAGAATTATAAAAGTTTGAGAACTTAAGCATCCTAAAAGAAAATAATGAATGCTATCAGAAAAAATAATTTATAAATTGATATTATATATATTTAATACCTAAAAGCAATTTGGGAAAATTATTGTTTATAGCTGTAATAAAAATCAGTTGCAAATTATAAAATGTAAAATTATTCCTCAAACTGCCTTTATTAATAAATTTTATAGTTTTAAAAAGAATAAGAATAAAGAAAAACTAACAACAAAATATATTTATAATTAGTTAAAAATTCCATATATGAGAAAGTAATTTTAAATAATAAGTTATTAACAGAATAAAAAGTTTACACATTTCTGGTATAACTAAACAACAAATTTTCATTAAATATGAAAGAATTTTTAATATTTTCTAAAAATTTTTGTGAGGTCCAGCAAGACTTTGATAGAGCTCCCAAAACAAGTCATTAAAATTATTTAAAAATAATTCTCTTCCAGACATTTCCAATTTTAAACAAGGAAATCTATAAAGATATAAAAACTGGAGATATCTGGAAGAGAAAAGGGAAATAGAAGCTTCACCAAAATAGCAATTGCACTCATCCCTAGTAGCAACTTCCATGAAGATCTGAGATCAGATCCAAAGCCTCAATCTTCAGTGAGATTGTGGCTTTTGCATTTCATGTAAAAAATGAAGAACAATTAAAAAAGATGGATCATCTATCAACCAAACAATAAGAAAATTGGATCACCTGCCTATTGTCAAGCAATTAATAAATTGAATTGCCTTTCCCCAAATAACGAGAAAAAATAAATTTGCCTTTGAATGAAGGAGAGTGGAGAGGCAGTCAGAAGTAGTAGTTGGACATTCAAAAGAGTTATGTAAATGTAATTGGAGACAAATAAATCCATATCCCATTCTATCAGAAGTCACTTAACAAAGATTAGGGAATGAAGATAGCATTTGGCTTATTAATATCATATTTTTTTTTTCATTATATTTGATTTTTTTTATCTGTATATTTTTGGAGGAAACATTAAATAAAAAATTTTGGATGTTTAATATAGAAAGATTTAAAATAAATATGAAAGTAATGAAGAAGTAGAAGATCTCTCTTCCAGATATGACCTCTTGCTTAGAATAATTCTTTCCTGTTCAGAGAAATCTATAAACTCTCATGAAATTATCAATCCTGTTCTCATTTTGTTTATAGTTCATTTAAATCTAGTGTTTAGTTAATAATTTCAACTGTATTTTATTCTTTTGTTGCCTTGTATTTCTATTTTCTTATTATTTAAATAAATACCAGTATGTTATTTTTGCTCATTATCTTAGTTTCTGAGTCAATTCTCTTATCTTGGATCCCTATACCACTTACCCATGTACAAATATCAGAGATTGATCATAATCTAAGTAAATGGATTAATCTAAGTAAACAATCTCAGCAGATAAAATATGATAATGTTTCAGTACATCCTTAATATGATTATTACATTTTAAAATATATTTATTAATTTTAATATTTTTTAAAACATAATTGCCAGTATCTGAAATATAATAGAAATCAATGTAAAATAAATGTAATTATAACTATTGCATAAATATGAAAAATCATTAAGAACTACAAAAGGTTATTTCAAAACAACATTAAATAATTAAGTTGCAGTTTATGAAAGTTTTTTATTTTAAAATTTGATATGTATATTTACAAAAACTAGCTTATATTTATTATTATTTAAGAATAGTTTATGTATAATTTTCTGAAGATTAGCATTATTATATAAGCAGATGCTTTAGTTAAGAAATTATAATGAACAGTTGATAAATATATTATGCATTATTTATATGATAATTGTAATAATTAATGATACATTTATTTCATATTGATTTCTACACTTTTATTTTTAATGTTTTAAAGTGTTTATTTTTTCTATTCATAGGAATTCCTTAATGCATCAACACAGTAATTAGATTTACTGTGATTTACATAATAAATTTTTAATATAGAAATCTATGAAATGTTTTTAAAATTAAAAAGTATAAACATAATTATTATTCTTCTGCTCTGACTTTAGATTAATTCTAGAATACAGATACTCCTAAAGTTATTATACAGTACTATAATTTCATTCATAAATTTTGTTCCTAACTTGAAAATTAATAATGTAAATCTATTCTTATGCTGAATGCAGAGATACTTAATACTGCGTTGTGTAATATACATTATTAATTGGACAATTAAAAACTTCTCATTTTAGATGTTCATTCTTCAAAATTCTCCAGTTATAGATAATAGAACTTAAAATTCATTCATTAAGTAACATATTAAATAACTTTGTACAGTAATTTTATATTATATATTTTTTTAGATTATTTTTTCATCATAACATTTAAAATTCTTGAATTTTAACTGTTATGAAATATTAATTATGAAATTATGATTTATAATTATTATAAATTATGAAATATTATTTTAACTTTAAATTTTTAAATTATTTTAAAATTTTGAAAATAAGATAGCATGATCATAAACTTTCAAGTTTTGCTGCTCATGAAGAAATATAAGTAATCCAAAAAAACACCTTGAAACAGGAAAATAACAATTTATTATTAATATCTGAATTTATTTACTAACAATAAGTTGTTAGTAAATAAATACAGATAAGGTGCTTTTTGGATTACTTATAAGATAGCATATGCAAAAGTTTGGAACTCTAATTTTCATAACTAGAAGAATATTATATAAGCAAATTTTTTTTAAAAATTCAAACCACATACCCTACCAATAACTAGTATCACAAGTATATCAAGCACTATGGCAAGAAAATTGTAAATAACAAATACACAAATTATTTATAAGGAGCACTTATGATTATAATAAATAATCGAAAGTGCTCCTTATAAATAATTTGTGTATTTGTTATTTACAATTTTCCTGCCATAGTGCTTGATATACTTGTGATCAAATTTTTTCCTATATAAATTGATTCACCTAGATTAAATTTTTAAATACTTACATTTTTTATCTTATTGATAAAATATTAAAGCTGAATTTTTATTAAATTTTTGAAATAATTCTAATATGTGCTTAACAAACTTAGGATTTAATTTTTAATATTAACCATTTATTTTGTTAATTAAAATAAAAACAGTGCCTTTTATTTTCACTTAATTATGATTGCTTAATTTTTATTAAAAACCATTAGTTTTTATCAGTTATATTATTATTATTCTATATTATAAATCCCATATATGAACAAACAAACAATAAAATTGTATAATAAATCAAATAAAAGTAGATAATGTAGAATAAATCTGTCACTAAATAAAAAGTAAACAAGCTAACACTAAAACCAGAAAACTCTTTTTATATTGAAAATAGTTTATACTAATTGATTAATAATAGTTTAGTTAAAGAAATTTTCTGTCAAATCCTGAATTTTTATGAATCCATAAATTTTGTAGTTTCAAAGGATTGTAATATCACCTAAAAATAAATAACAAATATAACAAAATTAATTAATAGAATTAATAATAACTTATATTGTCATTTATTTTCTCCTAACAAAATTTTTAATTAAAAGAAAAAGTAGGCCAATTCATTGCTAAAAAAATTAATTTCATTTTATAAATTATTTGCAGAGATTTTAATAAAATAACAGAAACAAAACATTCTATCTTATTATCATAATTAACCTGAATTTTGTACTCCAAAAAAATATTTTTGCAATATTCTAACAATAAACTATATAATATATAATAAACTTTCAAAATTAAAATATTTTTATATTAATTTTTCAAATATTTTTAAGAAAAAATGTATACAATTACAAAGCTTTTTATTAGTAACAATTAAGATGCAATAAAATAAAGTGATAATTTTGAAAGGTAAGTAATAAAACATAGTACATCATTAAAGTTAATCATGTAGGAACATTTTAATATATTAAAATTGCTCTAGAAAATTTCTAAAAAGTAATCATCTGCTAATTTTTTATCTTTTAAAATTAAACAATTTCAAAATCAGAAACTAAGTTAAAACAACAGAATGAATTTTCACTTTTAGTAATAGCTATTTTAATTACTGTATATGCAATTATTCTAATTTAATTTATAAAAAAGTTTTAATAAAAAATTTAATTTAAAAAATCATCTGATGATAACATTATCAATGATGATTTTTTCTTATCATCAGATAACAGACTGGAGATTATAATTTGTTTTAGAAAATACATACTTGGCATAGATGATTTCTATTCATATTCATTTTATTCATTTATGAGTAAGTAAATTATAAATGAAGAATCAAAACTCGTTAATTAATGCAGATTATGTAATCAATACATTAGAGAGATCTGATAAAAATAACTAACAGATACTGTGTGCAAGTGTTGAATGTATGACCTAAATAAACAAGAAAATTATGCAATGATGATAAAGTCCAAATCTTAGAATATATTAAAGATTTTTTTACTAAGAGAAATAAATGATTAAAATCCACTAAAAATATTAACATCTTAATAAATTTTTGCATCTTAATTATATTGTATTTTATATTAACATTAATTAGAAAGTTTCTGTAGGATATTGTTGAAATTTCCTGAAATAATTTCCCCTATTTGCAAAAAAGGAAATAAAGGAAACATCAATTTCCAAGAAAATCATTTTAGTTAGAAGTATATATGAATAGTTCTTGTAATGAAAAAGCTATAAATATAAATAAACATACATACACACAGTTTCTTTTCTGAATAGAATATTACTATCCAAATATTTATGAGGTTCTTCAATTATCATTAAATAAAAATTACAGTAAAACTAAAAATATTATAAAATGGTTTAATAAATTTTCAAATTAAATTTGATAATTTGTACTTATTTCCTTATAATTCTAAGATTACTGTTTTTTATGATAAATAGCCAGTGATCTAGTAAATAGCACAAAAATTAAATCTATCAATAATAACAAATAGTAACAAAAGCAATCATTTTTAGAATAAACTTTTGCATGTTTAAACCATATATATATTATTAATTTTTATCTTTTTCACTTTATTATGATAATTATAATAATAAAATGACTATAATTATGTGTTTTAGCAATTACGATATTAAAATTTCTTCAGAAATTAAACTTTTCACTCCACAGAAAAAATTCAATTTACATATATAGAGGATACATATAAATTGGAAATTAGCATCAAATATTTCAGGACATTAGTATTAATAAAAAGTGAGAAATGTTGCACATTAGCAAATGATATATTGTGATTGGATCATCACAGAATTTGCAGATACAATTGTGACTGACTTTGTGAAATCCAAGATTTGTGCAATATTTACGGTGGAAATCATAGTATATTAGGTTTGGTACATAAAATCTTCCTCTTGATGAACTTTTAAGCCAAGAAAAAGAGGATTCTGTTATAGAGAAATCATGTCCATTCTGATAAAAATTTTTGCATCTTTATTGCTTGAATTTTATCATATTATTGAAGAGCTGATACATCAAAATTAGAGGTATTCTTAAAAGAGTTGATTAAAGAAATTTCTTCTGATACTAATAAAATGAATGTAGATGAAATGATAAAATGTAGAGAAAGCCATTTTTCAAATATGATTTTATGTTTATCAATTTCTTGAAGATTTTTGATTGCTAGAAGTTCACTATAAGATTTTAGAGCATAGATAATTATAGGTTTTACTTTTATATTGAAGATTCTCATTGCTGTCTGAAGAGAGACATTTTTAAAATTATTTATAAGTGATATTAATTGTGATTAGCCTTGTTTTTATATGTAACAAATGTTTTGAAAAGGAAAGCACTGTAGTCAATGTAATGCCAAGATATTTATAATGGTTTACAAGTTCTATCTTATTGTTATTGTAAAAAAAAAAAAAAAAAACTGTTATTTTTACTTAATCTTCTTCCATTTCTAAATTTTATTACTATTTTTTAATAACAAAATTTGCTTAGGCTTAAAGATTTTTTATTAATATTTCCAAAACATAACAATTGTATCAATTTCTATGCATCATGAGTTTTTTGTCAATTTTGTTACAGGATATTCTCTATAAGCATTTTCAGAAGTGCAAAACTACTCCTTAATTAATAATAAGTCTCTTTCAGACATATTTATATAAATATTCCTCACCGATTGTTTTATCAAGAGAGACATATCCAGTAAATGCTTGATACCATTCTATATACCAGCATATATATATATATATATATATACCAGTATATATATTTTTGCTTTTTTTAAAATAGTCAAAGCTTAGAGTTAATTGAAATGTTATCAAAATCATTTTCTATAGACTAACTTTCTTGCTTAATTTCATAAAAGCACATTAATAAATTCAAAAACTATTGAGATAAAATCGTAGAAGTTTGAATGTCTATTGCTTCAAATTTTCTTTCGGAAAGTAAGCTAAAAATAATAATCAGTACTATTCAATAAAAATACTGCAAATACATGAAAAAGGTGTGCTATTTATTAAAATAAATGTGGCATTTTTTTAAATAAACTTATCATTTGTATAACATCTTTATTTTTATTATGTCATGAATATTGATTCCTCATTGATCAATTTTTAATACCTGTTCTCTAATGGGTTCAAACATTATATGTGAATTTCATTTATATTTAATAATATTTATGCAAAATATCATGCTGACAGTCAAATATTCAAAGAGATATGATCTACAATGATTATTTTCAATCCATTTAATTCCCAAGAGAACTCCAATAATAAAATTACTAGTAAATTCAAATTTGATAATATTTATATAAAATATCATGCTACAAAGGGATAGAAAAATAAATCTAATTTATACCCTTTTATTCTATTATGGAATAAAAAGAGCAAAAAAGTAAAATCAAATAAAAATAAAGGTCACATGATTGGTTCACTAATCTTTACTAATTTCATCATCTCTCAATATAGTATTTCTTAAAAAGTGTGATCCAAGAACCTTCTGAGAAATATTGCTCTTATTTATGAAAATCCATGAGCTTATTACAAAAATATAATAAAAAAATTATTTCAATAATTATATTAAATAAAAAATTAATAAATCATATATATAATTGCATGGGAGAATATATATTAAATTCTAATCTAATTTATTGATTAGTTTTGTTTGTATGTATTGAGAAATAACATAATTCAACATTAGAGATCCATCAATTTCTTTTTTCTTTAAAAAGGGGTTTATAGAGAGATCAAGTCTGAGAAACACTGTTTTATAACGAATGTAACATTACAATAGTTTTTAATATTACAACAATATAAACTGATGATGAGTTATATATGTTATTAGTGATCAGTGCTGGCCTAGCAATTGTGAGATCCTATCTGGGCAATTTTGACAGGTCTACTATACATAGATTATTTAATAAAATTAGATACAAGGAATATATGTTATAATGTGATATTAAAAATTAAACAATATCAATATTTATATTTATTATCTTATATTTTATGAAAAAAAAAATTATATTTTTATAAAAAAAACATTTCTTGCTTTCTGTTTGGCAAACTCTTTCAAAATGCTGTCAAAGGTTATATTTTTTTGTTTCATCACATATTATGAATAATATTGCAAGTCTGTCAAGTTAATCCTGGAGCACGTTTCACTTTAAATAAGATTTAATTAATTTTAATATGGAAAAGTTATTTCTTGAAATGCCATTGTTGTTAGAAATATTAAAAATGTGTGTAGAGCAATAATAAAATTTGGAAATTTAATAATTCTTTCATTCAAAGTAAGAAATTTCAGGATTTATAAATGCTTTCTAAAATATGAAGGAAGAACTGACTCCTTTTTTTGACTTAGATTTCTTGTTTTTCTATAGTAAATCAGTAGAGTAAAACAATAACAGAGTCCCCATTTTTGAAGAAGTTTATTCTGTATACTGGCTAACTAACATATGAGTTCTGATTATGGAGAGTCTGTTCCTCATTCTGATATCTCTCACATATTAACAGAAGTTACACCATCAATCAGACAATATCATTTCCTACCAAACTCATGATACACAGCATAGTTTACTTACTATATGTGACATGCTTAATATATTTACAATAGATATATACCTGATGTGTTTGGTTAATGGAAACATAAATACGGAATCCAATGCAACTACAACAGTCAAATCAGCCCAAGGCTGGCCTATTAGTAATTTATCATTGCATTATCATTTATTTATGTGTCTAATGATGCTCATACATGAGCTAAAAATAAAGAATTCAACCCAAAATGCAGTCATGACTCAAAATATTTACTAAAACGAACGTTTTCAGCAATACACACATAGCTGCCATCTTCAGGTTCAAAAACAAAAACGGCTAAGGATTCTAGAACATCAACATTCGCCATTTCCATAGAAACCATGAATGTTGATGTTCTAGAATCCTTAGCCGTTTTTGAACCCGAAGATGGCAATTATGTGTGTATTGCCAAAAACGTTCGTTTTAGTAAATATTTTGAGTCACGACTGCATTTTGGGTTAAATTCTTTATTTTTAGCTTATAAAGTGATTATGCAGTATAATTGAGTCTCTCTTAATGGCTCATACATGATTTCACTACTTTCAAAGATCCAGGATAAAATTCAGATGATTTTACCATATTGAAAAATTTTGTTGTCCATTGTTTACAATTACCATTAAAATTATCATCATTGTTGTCATTTTTGACTCGCAGATTTTTTGGCTTACAATGGGGTTATCAAAACAATCCCGTCATAAAGTAGAAGAGCACTTATGTTTATTAATCAATAAAAAGACTGAGGTTGTAGAAGGAATATCCTATTTATAACAAAAAGAATAAAAGGCACTCAATTTACATAGAAATTAAGACAGTATAACACATTCATACTTCAAGATTCATTCTGTAATTAATCTTTCAAAATTCATTAAAAAAATGAAATTTTCCTTTATTATAATATTTTTACTTTTTAATCAATTGGTTTGAGAGAGGGTACATGGTCTAATTAGCATTATCTGATATAAACTTCAAAGTGAAACAGAGATTATTCAGAAAACATTTCATTAAAAGTCATTAGATATTACTTATCATAATTATTGATCTTAATTAAAATGAAAGATAATTTATTAATAATTCTCATTGATTCAACTCTTAACTACAATTTAAAAAAAATCTCTTGCCTGTTCTTTTTCTTCTTGAGTCTTTGGAATGAGGGTAATCGTCAACATTAAATAACCGCATGATTTATCATCATCCGGTTTACCGGAATCCGTAAGATGTAACGTAATATCAGTCGATCTAAAAATATCAAAAAAATTAATAGTTTTTCTTCTAAGAAACTCGAGTACAAAGATAATTAAGAAATTTACTCACTTGTTTAATTCTAATTTAGTAAGATCTAATTCGGCAGCTCCCATGAAATCGTCCGTTAAACCGAAATCGTAATCGTAGACGCGAATGAGAAGTGGTTGGAAGACATCCTCCACTGGAAGATGAAAAAATTCATCCCAGTAAGGTTCTAAAGTTTTTGGAATGGTTCTACTTTTGTACAGTTGCCGTCCTCCTATTTTGAATTTTACGTATGGATCGCTAGTGCCTGAAATAAAAAAAAAAAAAAAAAACTAATGTAAACTACTGTAATACAATTTTTCTCTCTCTTATCGATTGTACTCTTAAATTTCTCCCGTGGGGATTTTTTTATTCCTTTTAACTGATTACATCGATTAATTATATCGCTATAATTGCTTTGTTTAGACTGCTGTCATTATCATTAGTTATTCAGCATTGTGAACAACGATTCGGTTAACACTCGAAGTGGCTATTAAATAAAAGCGAGAAATCTTCGCTAGAACTAGCGATACATTACGCGATTAACGGACTGTCAACGTATTACGCCATTAACGAATCGAATATCTTTACAATAGTAATCTGATATGACATAATAAAAGCTCGTTTAATGACATACAATACTCGGATGTTTATTTTTTATCTTTTCAAAAATTTTCTATGCAGAAAGTGATTCTTTGCGATCTACTATATCTTCTATGCTATCTCTCTAGCGTGCCGAATTTTCGTTATAAATAAATCAGTAACGTACTCTTATTTCAATCATTAAAAAAATAAATTTCCTTTTATTATATAATTTATTGATTTATCGACAGTACAAAGTTTGACAAAAAATTTATCAGCATTATCTAGCAGAAGAAACTTCAACATACAGTATAAATAAATTTATGATATAAATTGCTCAAAAATTACTTCAAGCATAATTGAGAAACTAGTTCTGTTAATAATTATCCGTAATTAAAAGGAAAAACGGTTTATTAATAATTCTCATCGATCCAATTTAACATTAATTACAGTAATTATTTAGAAAAAATGTTATCTATTGCAGCGTGTCGCGAATACGCTCGCAACGTTTGCTATAAATATATTAATGCATATATAGTTGAATCGTCACATATTTTATGTTTAAAAATACGAAGCTGCGTCCAAAATGAATTTTTTGAACATAAAATTAAATTACACGAATTGTCCGAAATCGTCATATCATCGTTTGCGATAATCGCTTCGAATGCGCGAGAGGAAATTATTGAGAGCAATGATGTTCTGGTAAATTTTGATTTTTATATACAATAAGGAGTTTGATATTTAGTGAATAATCTGTAAAACATATATGGGAATAAGAATATAAACATCCATTATCATTAATAAGTTTATCTGTATAATATTTTAATATATAAATCTTTTTTTTTTCCCTTTATAATAATCACCTCTCTTTCTAATTACTAAATTGTAACTAGAAAGAAGTAATGCTTAATCAAAATTAGTAATTAATATCATCACTCCACATTTATATTTAAAAATTTACGAAATAACGAAATACTTAGTTATATATTGACTGATAAATATAGAAATATGAAAAGCTATTTTCATATCGCTCTGGTTTTTAAATTTAAAATTAATCTTTTTTTTTCGACTAAAACTTTTTGAAAAATGAAGTTAATGTTTTTGACAAAAACACACATTTCTGTCATGATAACGAAAAACTCAATAAATATCTTCTGGATTTTCTTGAAGTTGAGTACGTGATCGAAGATGACACTTCTGTGTATCATCCCTGCAACATGTCTCAACGAGAATAATATCACATTTTAATCAACATTAACATGATGATTCATTAAGTATTTTGATTATCGTCAATAATATTATCCAGTATAGATAAAGCTGGAAGCATGACTGGAAAAAATTCAATCCATAAAGCTGTAACATGAGAAACAAGCGCGATGCGGCAAAGTCAAAGAGCGAGAACTTTACCTTTCAGAATCGCGTCGCTGCGACGAAAATATTACAATGATTTATATATATATAAATGTGTTTACAATGTGAAACGTACCACAAGCATCTTTAGCTAAGAGATCTTTGCCGGCTCGGAGATGAACATCCAGTTGGAAAAAGGCGTGTTGACGAAGAGCACCATATTTCTGCCTGCTCAGAGCGCTATTCTAGAAAGAAAAACAAACATAAATATAAAAAATATATATATTTAAAAGAATTTAACGACTTGTAAAAGAAAAATTGATGCAAAACAAAATCGATTTATACGAAACTCGAGAGTAATGAAGCATCGAAGTTGCAAGCCTCAGTTAACAAGTATTTTCTACTGTGAAGTGCCATAGATCGTTACTATGACACTAGCGGGAAGTACATTTTATCCTAAAATATTAAAAAAAATATTTCAGTGCGGATATATCGATTTTATTCCTAACCGAAAGGTGTCAACGAATATCGATTATTTTCGATCAGGATTAACATTATCGACGAACGGGACATGTTCACAATGATCAGTATCAAAGTTTTCACCACTTAAAATCTTTCATAAAATGAATGGAACAACAAACAATCGAAAGAAAATTATCAATTATTATGAGGATAACGTTAACCTTTCATGCGAATTTTTCGTTCGTGGCACGCAATAAATTCATTAAAATGCAGTCGACGAAAGTTCTAAGGAAAACAAATTAGTAAAGATTCGATTTTTTTTTTTTTTTTTTTTTTGCATTTCTCGAAAATGGTAACTTTTTCTATAATTAACTTGTAAGACGTGAAAACGGGTTAAAGTAAGCGTGGAAAATGAGGTAAGATGATCCTGAAGTTTCAACGCTTCGATTCGTTTAATAAAATAACTCGGTTTAGAAAGTAAACAACAATTCTTTGCCATTCTATAATTAGTTAGTAAAAGTACAGCTGCTTGATATATCTCTCTACTAGACATTTTACAGCAAATTTTCGACCTTTATAAATTAATGTTTTTTACTCTTTTAAGATGGCGAAAGGAAGAATTTTTCATCAGAAATTTTGGCACGAATCGGATTCATATTCGTCTCTTTAGAAAATCCGAAACCCCCGTTGACAATTTGATATCGCAGTCCTCTCTGACGTATATAAAAAAGAAAAAAAAAAAAAACGTAAATTGTCACCACGTTCTCGAATTTTACACGAACGTGACAATTTTTTCCGACACGAACTTTAAACCGTTCTTCTCTTCACTTTACAAAAATTTATCACACGATAAATTACAATAAATGATGAATTTTTCACGACGTTTTCGATTAAAGCAATAGGGGAAAGTTATTATTAAAAAAATTACGTTTTATAAAGTTAGATAATAAAAGTCATTCTTTGGAGTTTGATGGCGTATTTTATGAAGATTAATAATTTTTACGGGGAATTTCTGTTACCAGTATACATTATTCTTTTGAACATGAAAGTTATTGAAAAAACTTTTTGGTTTATTTACACAGTATGCAGAAATAGTCATGAAACATTGCGTGCTTATTTTTTTTTATATATGTATATATTAAATAAATACGACCGAAATAACTAGAGAAAAATTTCGATTGCCGGTGATAATCTTTCAATTCCGTCTGAAATTACCAAGAGCGAATTTATTGAAGGCACGTAACACTAAAGCAAACAATTGTTTTGAATAAACAACTTTCCAAACTTCGCAAAATAATAATAATCAAAAAAAATCTCATGGAAAATACTGAAGATCATACATAACAAACAGCAAAAAATAAATAAATAGAAACATAGTTTTGCTGATTGAAATTCTGTTGCGAATCAACACAAAAGGAGCCAGTTTGGAAATAATTTATTTGTTGTATCGATTTACTTGTAACTTTTTATCTTATCTTGGTTTGTTTGTTTTCACCTCCTCTTAATCCTATCCAGATGCGAATGAGATTGTTTCGTAACTGTATCGATATATTTTTTCTTTCAACAGATTACATAAACGTATGTAATCTTTGCATGTACAGCTTACGAAAAAAAGATATTGTAACTTTTGAATGATGTTAATATTTAAATTTACCGTTTTTAAGAAATTTTTTCTGACGTGTTTTCTTATGTGGAATGTATTAATGATTCAGCAACGTTTACGACGACTTGGCTAAAATCCCGATAGCTGGACAATGTCAAGCATCTAATGCTTGAGAAATTTGGCAATGAAAGTTTAACTGGTGTGTCTTCTGATGATGATTTTAGAATGTACTGTACTGTAAAAATAAATTAAAAAAAAGAGAAACATCTACTGTGTAAATAACAGATTGGTTTTCTCTGGCAATGCGTATTTATTTTCAAATACTTCACTGTATATCTGACATCAAGAGTTTAAAGAGGACATTAATCCTTTGACTAGAATTGACTCCATTAATAAAATATTTTATACATATTATAAGAAATGTAATCATAATACACTTGTTTAAACAGAATTAATCGCATTATTAATTTAAAACAGAAGAAAATACATTTTATTATTAATGGCATACCTATCTTTTGATAGGTAAAACCTTTCCGTTGAAGAAAATAATAAAATTTAATGGAAAGCACTTAAAAACAAGAAAATTGTCTTGTTTTTTTTGTTATTTAATTACAACAAAAGAGATTACTGAACTCATTTTTATAATTGTGTTGCAATTTATTCGTTTAATAGAAAGCTTAAAAAAAAAAAAATTACCAAAATTTGTTGATGGAAAAAGAAAATTATCTGTTCTTTCTTTGTATTTCGATTTATATATATATTTTTTTCTTTTCGGACAGAAAAACATTCAAAATTCCGTATTGGATGTACAAAAAAATTTGGAGCCGGGCCAAATTTCTTACAGATACATCCCATAAAACGAATATTCTCAAGTCATCACGATATTTTCTAGAAACACGAAATGTTGCTATAGGTTTATTATGGACACGTTCTCTTATCGTTTGACTTCTAGAAACGGGTCAGATTATTATTATTATTTTTCTCTCCTGATCAATGCATTCCTGTACGATAACATTACCGTATCGATCCTTTCATACTAACTGACGTCAAATTACCTTCCGGTACTGACGTCACGCCTCTCTCATTTGACGCCTTCCGGTGATAAGCTATTAAGGCATATTGCATCCAAACACTAGCATTCAATCTTAATTAACGCTTTTAGCAGAGTTAATTTGTTTAGTAAATCTGATAAAAAGATTAAAAATCATTTCGTTTTTCTTATAAGATTATTTTATACGTAAAAATTGATGCTTAAGTACAAAAATTCTCCCATTCAATAGCCTTGATTTACATAACAATTAGATTCACGTAACAATTGAATACTCGAGTTGGCATTGTTTCTGTTCGAACAAAGCCAATTTGAGTGTTAATGAAGTTCTAACGTGGTTTTATATAAAGAATACAAATTTTTTATTAATTAAGAAGTTTTTAAGTACTGTTCAAACACGATTAACTTTAGTCGCAACGTAAACAAACATACAGAATAAATTTTTGCTAGATATAAGCTTGTTGATTTAGTTAGATTTTGCTGGTCGTAAAAACATTGCTATGGTAACAAAACAGGATACTAAGCAGCGATGACTATAACACGCATTAAATATTTCATGCCATGAAAGCTTCAATGGTCTCTCCTATCGAACTTCTTTACACTCGTATCTCGAGTAAACAGCCATAAGCAGATTTACAAGTTTGCAGGGTTATAAACTCGAATGTTAATTAAGTTATAGCAAAATGGAAAGATCCGAGAGAGAGAGAGAGAGAGAGAGAGACATATTATACAATTTATGTTTATAAATTGGTCGGGGGATATTTTTCAGAGAGATTTATTGTTTAGAAAAGCTACTTTTACAGGTAGGGGAAAAAAATACGTAGAAAAATCTGCAACGATATATTATAGGAAAATATTTTTCTTCTTCCATATTTCATGACGTCCGTATGTCAAAGTCTTGACATTCGTTGACAAGACGACAAACATTTCAGGAATTTGTGCAATTTCCAAAATATTTAAAATTCCCCCAAAGTTGGAAAATATTTATATTAATGGAACCGTTGAGGGCATTTAAATATTTTTCGGAAAATTTTACTCAAATTCGTGACCATTTCTTCTGAAAGATTCACGAAGATTCTTGAGAATTTTCGCAGTTAATAACGTATTGAACCTCATAGAAGTATCTATATGTTTACTATGTATTCAATACATCTTACAAGATACGATTTTTCTATTACTACAAATGCAATCCGTGCATAAAATGAGGAATTGAAAAATTATACTTCACTTCCTTTTCAATTATTTTTCTAACTAAATAGTAAAAAAAAAAAAAAAATTATGAATATTTCATAAATCACATTAAATTCATTCCATTTATAATATACTCTAATTCTGTTCATAAAATGCAAATATATTCAGCAGCTGATAAGATCTCCTTTGAGAGATTTCAATCATTTTAAAATTTCGCATTAAATTCACTTTGGTTCATTTAAATGCCACCAATCTAAGAAAAATGCTTATATTTTGATTACGGAATATTAATAAGTAAAAATAAAATTTATAACGTAAACACTGTTGTAATAATAATGCCCCGCAAAAATCAATTACCGAGCATCTCGATGATAATCTCCTGTTTTAGAACGGAAATTAAAAATAACCTGCGAAAGTTTATTAGTATAATTTAATAAATTTTAATGTTAAAAAGGTACGTTTAATGGTATTTTAGAATAATGACGACGGTGATGTTGTAAGATGAAAAGAAAGAATTACTCTTCACTGATTTTCCTGGATAAAATCAGATTTGCAAACTTGATTGAAACTCGCTTTTTTATGCAGTTAATTTTAAACAATCGAATTTTCAGAGAGAAAAAAAAAAATCGAAATTTATGCACTTTAAATTCGAATTCAACTCTTTAAAGAAAGAAAAAGTAAGAGTATCTCAAGATTCCAATTTTGAAAGATTTATTAAGTTATTAATACAGTTGGAGTGTTTTCTTTCAACTGAAACCATTCTTAATTCTTAACCTTTCAAAAATTTTTATATCAATAATTTTTTATTTTTTTTATTTTTATTTATGAGCAGGTTTATATACTTTCTCCTTCTCTTGATATTTTTATAGAACATCTTTTAAATATTTTCGAAACAACAACAACACGAAGTCGCATGATATATTAATCTCGAAATTTTTAGCTACACTTCTTGATAGTTTTTTGTCGATTTTTCGTAACATTTCAACATTTTTCTACTTACAATGATCTTAATGTCCTTTTATATCAATTTTTACACAGGATATTCGTAACAGTTGCAAAAATATATATTGTACTACGATTAATTTCATTATAATCGATTAATAAATCGATTCTTTAGATCGATATTATGTTACTAGTAATTTAACAAACAATGTGTTTTAATCATTTTTATTTTCATGTTAAAATAATTCGATTAACAAATTTAAACATAAAAAAATTATTAAATGAGGTCATGGCTGCCAGACAGACATAAAAAACACACATTAAGTTCTTCTTTCGGAGAAAATTGAACAATTTTTTTTTTGTATGATTAAAACTATCGATTTTATTTGTGTATACTCGGAAAAAACAGCATTCATTGATGTACTGTCTTCTAACATATTTTTTTTATTATTCCATCAAGAAACATAGAACGAAAACTATTCGTCTGGCATTAAAATATCACACAAAAATTGATATTAAATAATATAAAAATAAATTAAGAACATGTGCTACTTAATTTATTATGAGGGTGAAAATTGTTTCCAGTTAAAATAAACTAACTAGAGATTAATAATTAATAAGAAAAATTGGCTTGAATAATTTATACTCGGTAGGCTACACTTTGTCGGATAAAATTTCATTTTTTTTAAAATTGATATCGGATATACAAGTACTTTCTAAAATATGAATTAAAAAAAAAAATAACTTTAAAAAGGAGCACAACTTTATAATTTATTCAGGAGTAAAAAGTAAACCCGCATTCGAAACACGCAATAAGTTAAAAAAAATAAACAAAATTCTACCTTTTATAGATATTTCCTTAGTTTCCAACGAACTAGATAGATTTGTATCGTGGTTTGTTTTTCGATTATTTAAACATTTTGGTCAGACTATCAAAAATTTAATAATATTAAAAAAATAATAAAAAAAAAAATCAATAGATCTACAAGTCTCTTAGTAACAAATCAGTGTTCGAAAAGTTTTATACAGAAATTTTGCATCAGAACTTGCTGAAAAGTAAGCATTTTCTCATCTTTGATATTTATCTTTTCTAAAAAAATGGCAAAATTTGCATTTCGGGTCTAAAAATGTTAATATATGAGTAAATGTGAACAATTCGTGCATGATTCACTACACAAGTGTTTCTAACCAAAACTATGTCTATTGTGTGTCAATCAAGGTAGCTACGGAAACGTTCGCAACAAATTTCGATTCCTTTCATCATAAAATAACGTTCAAATGGCAAACATCTGGTGTAAACTCTAAAAAAAAAAAAACCACTGAATACTCTAGTCGATCTAACGAAAAAGAAAATTTTCACTATCGCCTCGGGTTATCTATAGATTTCCTGGAATCTCAGTTCTTACAGTTTTTATAGAAATGGATGTAAGAACGAAAATTTATAGTTATAGAAGAAAAATGTAGCCATGAATATCTTATAAAATATTACAAGTAAACAATTACAGCATACACTATCACAAAATTACAAAATATTTATATTATTTTCCAGATATCTGCAATTTTATTATTTATTGGAAGCAATATTTTACACAGGTTTAAAAATAATAATAAACAGAAAGTATGAATGCAAGAATTTAGTAGAAAATTTACAAAACTTACCATGCTATCAATGGTGATTCCGCTATCTGTCAGATTCTCCGTATCTTTCGTTGGAAGATTTCTGTTAGGACACAATCTGTCTTCATGAGCAATTTGATCTGGAATAGTAGGATCGCTAAAACTCGGTGCGTCAACTAAGTCTTCGTTTTCTAGGGGAAGAGCCGAATCGTCACAAGTTCCTTTAGCCAAAGCTGCCAAATTGCTGCACGACACGTCTGGATGACTGGAACTCAATCTGCCTATAGACTGTAAATTGTTCTTGTGCCTCTCCTTACTTCTTGATCTCATTTTGTTGGGTGCAAGACGTTTTAACGTTGACCAAACGCTATGCATTTTTTTTCCTGATTTAAAACTTAGGATTTTCTTGTTCGGTGACGATGGTACTGTCCTAGGATGAGGAGTGGACGGTCGAGAGCCGGTATCTAGATCGGAACTGTCCGAAAGATCCGACTGGCTCTTCGTTTTGGACTTTGGACCTTTCATACCGCCCGGGTCACCGATTGGATCTGTGTCCTCCCCTATAAAATACAAAAAAATAACTTATTAAATTTCTGACGGTTTGTGGTATCATACTCGAACTCTTTCTAACTAAAAAATTTAGATAAATAAAGTGAATGTATTTCTATCGTTTTGTTTAGAAGAGAAAGAGTAAAGAATGCAAACTCCATCACTTTCAGCCTCTTAAGATATCTCTAACAGGAGTAAAAAAAGATAGAGAATAATACAAAAAAAAATTTCAATCAATGCGCGACGTGATCGCGAAGAGTTTGACATATAATTCCTAAAGAGTAAATTTGCGGTTTCTGTTAATTTTAGAACATCAATCATGTTGACTGCATAAATAACGATTGAATCAACCTTGCTTATAGTAGTCGATAATGTCTCTAACGGTATTTACCAGGAACGAATCGCACCGGCGAGCGTATCTGACGCGACGCACGCGACTGCGATGCGCTAGATATTCCGCATAGAGCATAAAGGAATCAAATTTTGCATTCTAATAATGGTTATCCATCGCTCTAATAAAGTATGTTTAACAAGCGGGATCTATCTACTCCTTAAATATTTTAACTTAATAGATACTGTATTTAATAGCCCTGCTTTTCCAAATATTGTTAATCGTGCCGTAAGTTACATAAAACAGAAATGGCAGCCTTGTTTGCGGCTTAAATCACTATAATTATGCTCAAAAATATAAATTAAGATATTTGTGAGAAACCTCAACGCTATATATATTATATAAATCATAATTTATAGTAAATATTAAATACACAATATAATATTAACTTCGACAGAAGGCAAGAAAACAAGCGCATCGCATAGCGCGTTTGAAGTAGGAGATGGGTAACTGATGATAATAAATATTCAACCACCAGTACATTCATTACATCATTTGAGTCAGACCAATCAATTTCCTTTACACAAAATGTTGTAAGTCTGATCAGACTTATTTACAACATTTTTCATATTTTTCCAATTTGTACAAAACGACAAATAACTTACTGTTAGAGAAACTTATTTAAACAACAGTCTATTTCCATAAAAATTTAGTATCCCATATCTCGATAATAGGAATTCCTGTTGCAGAAAAATGTCCTCTTTCCAGATAATTTTCCATCTAGTTTATTCCCACAACAGCAGCTCCGTAGAGTTATATAAGAGAAGTTATTGTTATGCAAAGAACTAACTCGAAGTTACGTAAAAACCGGAAACGTTAAACTAAACTGTATTGATCGTTTAAATCAGTACAAGACAGTCTATGCCGAGCTTCAGATATTCTTACTACTTTCATCCTCGAACGAACATTTTACGCTCACTTAATCTATTATTGAACAATTCTTCTATCGTTTACAACTCTGCTGCATTGACTTTCTTGTAAGATAACTACAACTGTTTGAAACTCGTGTTTTTTTATTAAAAGAAAAAATATAGAAAAAAGCAGAGTCATTTTTTAAAAAAAAGCAAACAATACTTATCTTTCCGCACAGTAATTTATAAAATTATAAATTCTGTTATCATATCATATAAACGTAACTAACGTTAAAACGTCTCGCAGTGATGTAACGCAAAAATAATTAAATTTTTCTATTTACCAGCATGCAAATATAAATAATAGAAGTTTTTTTAATGCAGTTTATGTTTTTATCTAATTTATAAAGCTGTTATTAAGCAGGATAATCGATTTTGGCAGATAAACAGAGCCTGCATCAAACATAACAGTTCGACTCTACATTTTAACGTCACCCAAGAGTGTCATATAACATACCAGTTGATAAAAATTAAAACATTCTGCAGAAATAAGGAATATAATTATTTAAAAATGGAGAATAAAGTCAACCTAATTAAGGCGACTGTTTTACTTTAAAATATTCACTTGATAACAGTTAATTATCCGCTTTAATTACGATAAGAGACGCGTTATCAGAAATAGTAATAATAATCATAATAAAATTACATAAACCTTAAAATAAAATCAAATAAGAAGAGTTAAAAATGGTAAATTTTATTAAAGATAAACTGGATAATTCGTAGAGAAAGCTAAACGACATTTACCGTCTGGATTAATTCCAACTTTCTCTTAACAAGCATGAACAACTGGAAGTGTAGTCTTTTCTTAAAGAATTTTTTTGATATAAATGCAATTATATATATATATTAAAACATAAACAAAAATATATTTTTCACTTTGTTTTCCTACCTTCTTCGGCACGGTTCTTATCCCCGAGACAAGAGAGAAGGTTAATGTTCTCCATAATCACACACACAAAAGAAAAAAAAATTACTACTAAAGAGCACGCAGCACAAATTCCATTTTGTTTCTCTCGATCAAGGTCACTTATTTAACTGAGTACACTTTTAATTTCGCGTATTTTGATAGATACCTAATGATGACTAAATATAGTTGGCTTTGGCACTGGGATGCGACATTCAGAGAGGTGTAACCTTGAATGACAAAAGAAAGTGGGTTTTACGGAGTTTTAAAGAGTTTCGGATGAAGAAAAAAGCGTCCGAAATCCCATCAGTAAATGCGAAGAAACGGATAATGGGTCTTTTATATATGTGTAGAATAAAGAACCAATGAAAGAGGAGGCGTTTCTGACGACATGGGTGAGCTAGAGCAACAGGAGATTTTGGCTTGTCGCCATACTGGCAGTCACGAAAGCGTTTGAGTGGTTTGGCGCAATAATTACATCTGTAATTCAGTACACGCTGCCCATTACGAATTCATTATATCACCTATCTTTGGTATACAGAAATATTTCCAATATAAACACACTCGATGGACGGGAAAAATAATAATAAACGTCATTTAATCATACGCTCATAGGAGGTACGTAATCATACACTTAATTAAAATTTAAATAGGGTAAGAAATTTTAATTTAATAAAAATTAAAAAAGTACATATTACTAAAAAAGTAAGAGCGACAATTCTCTTTGGTCATTATGTTTTTTTATATTAATATTTTAAATACAAGAAATTTTCGATGTTAAATATATTTTTTAATAGTTTTATAAAACGGCGAGTATGATCGATAGCAAAGTAAATGTCGGGAAAAATTCCATTTTTGGAATTGATTCTTCAGAGAGAAAAAGAATTCAATTCTCAAAATAAAACGAATCTATCTAGAGATTTATTTTCATGTATACTAAAGCGACAGTTACTCGAATTTTTCCTGATAACTTTATAGGCGCGCCGTTTAGCGAAACCTTGCAGTTTTAATCCCACCACGTTACCAAACAGTAAAACTTTAAGCTGAAATTCGTATCATTAAAATAATCCTTCCAAATTGGGTAGAAAACTGCTGTAAGTAACTAACTACGCGCGATTGATTGTTCGCCGTCTTACAAATGAAGTAAAAAGTGTAATTAATTTAAAAAGAAATTCAAGTTCTGTCGTCATATTTTAAGCGTTAAATCTAATTTGCTACTTTATATTTACTGTCACTCTTAAGTATCGATAAATTAATTACGTCACTGATGAAACTCAACGATCAATAATCGCATTTAAGCCAGTTCATCGATACGTTTAATGCAATATTAAAATTACGACACCGTCAAACATAATTTTTTTTTTTTTTTTTTTTTGCAGAGTTTAAAGTATACGATTTCTTAATCTTTTTCCCAATTTTATTCTGTTTTTTTACGGACAGAATCATTATAAATTTGCACAATTTTTTTTTCTACTTATCAGGTTAGATTTTATCAAAATTAATATTTTTTTGCGTTATTTAAGCGCACGGTTTCCGATCAAACAGAGTGATTAATAATAATCAAAACGGACGATTCGGAACGACGACGATTCGATTTATCACAATAAACAGACATTAATAAGATTAAAATTCAGTTTAATTCCGTAAATCAGTACTTAATGGCATTAATCATAATTCGCGAGTTTTCAAGATCAAACTTTTACGACTTTAGAGGATTCAACTTCATTAATTTAATCTTTAAGCACGAAAATAATTTTTTTTTTTGCATGCCGTCGCCTTCGAAAAATTTTAAATTATTATTATTCTAATTAATTTATAAGGAAAAAAAAACATTATTATTTTCTTAATTATTTATGACCACGGAGAATTTAATAATAAATCCAGAAAAATCTCTGGAATATTTTTTTACACGTTTTCTTACGAAAGATTGGTGAGGTGATATTAGTTATTAATCTGTTTTCCGTTGAGTGCGAGTATCAATCGTAAATATTAAGAAGCGTGATGGAAATTAAGTAATCACACACAGTTAAAATAAAAAAAAAGGTTTTTCTGAACTCCTGATAGCGAAACTCTGTTTTTTAAAAACATGTCGTGTGATATATCGAGTTGAGAGAGGATAAAAACATGTTTCCAGTTAGAGGTGCTTTAATAGAAAAAAAAGCATTTTTTTTTTGTACCTAACGGTCTCGATACATAAAAAATTACTCGATAGACATCCCTACTATCGAAAACTCAATTTTTTTTTAATTTATTTATCCGAATTCCTTCAAAGAACTGAATGATTAAAACATTTACATAACCCGAAACGTCGTTTGATGATGATGATAAAAAAAAAATTCTGAAGTCGGTTAGCATCAAAATGATAATGCACATGACAGTTTAGATATTCAAATATATGTCAGAGAGCTTTAAAAAAAAATTTCTAACGTGCTTCTCTACCGAGAGGGATTTTGATATTCAGTTCGCCATCGTATGGATGGAAAATTAAATTTTAAAATTTCTAGCGATCCAATAATGCCTTAGAACTTTTGCAATTTTTAAAAAAATTTTCGTGTGTCAGGTTAGCGAATAGAATAAATAAAATTTGTGTCATTAAGTTAATCAGTAAAGTTTGTTGATAGCTTAACTAAAAACGAAACTCCGAAAACATCTGGAAGACCGTAAATGGCTAAACTAATTTAATATATTAAATTATATTTTTGTTTTTCAAGCAGTTTGCACAGACATAAAAGTATACAAACAGTTACGGAGTTTAAAAAGTATGATAAGCTCGTTTATATTCATTTTTAAACAGCTCCAGGGCGGAATGTTGAAACGTGGCGCCTGGTAATCTTACTTCGTTGCAATGCACCGTTGCTTTGCATTAAAGACGTTTTACTCGCACAAACGAGTAAAATCACATAATAAACATCAACAAAAACGAAAAACAAAATGTTAAACGTGTCATACTGTTCAGGTTTCGGTTATTTAAATTAAAATCTTACCATTTCGCACACAACCAACCTTTAAAAAATAAAAACTTTTCAACGTAGAGTAGAAACAAATCTGATTGATAAAAGACACATTCTTTACTCTTAAAAACTGTAAAATTTTTAACTTATGTCAGAATAAGTAACAGCGAAGTGGATGTTAACGTTAGTCACACACTCATAAATTTTACAAAACGTAAATACCCATTACTGAACCGTTAACAAAAGCCACAAAAAATTGGGAATCGTATCGCAAACAAATGGTTTTCGTTACTGAACGATCGATGATGATAACTTCCATTAAATTCTGGTTATTTCTTCTTATAAAAAACAGCTTTTGTCCTCTTATTTACTTTTTTTATTCGCGTTGAAAGAGTCTATATGGAGCATCAAAAGCTAGGAATTAGTTTCTTGATAGATATCGACACGGCGAAGATGATTCCTAGATTTGTGTTTTGATAGAAAAAGTTTCAAGGAATTGAAGATTCTGCGAAACTCTTGATAAAAAGAACATTTTTTTTTTGTAACATCGATGTCATTTTTAATGCATTAAACGCCGCAGTGCATCGATACTATCGCCTAGAAAAATAAAGCGAAAATTTTAACAACACTAACCACAAAGAACACTATTATACAAGTTTGATTGTTTAGCATGACTAACTATATAAAAAAAAAAAAAACACCGAAAATATTACACAATCCATCTATATTAACACGTGATGCGTGTATAACGTTATCCATCTGAATACCGAAAATATACTATAACTGTATATTACAGTCACGCTACGTGTTTAAATTTTACTTTTCTGGTATTAAAATTAAAGATAAAACTTTCCATGCAGGTGTTAATTGTTAACCTATACAGCAACTCGTAACAGAACTAAAACTTCTTGACAGGAGCGACATTAAACAGCAGTAATTGCTCGACTATAAAAAAAAAAAGAAAGAAGAATACAACAGGCAATACATACGTCTAATTTTCTTCTGTACTTCTAGCAATTTTTTCGAGAAGAGAGACAACGAAAAGTAGTTAGATTTTCTGTGGAAATTCCACATCTTCATCGCTGCCCACACGTGAATAGCTGTAGAGATCACTGCAGAATGGGAGTGTATTCGGCGACGTAACACGGTTTATTCTGTTACAGGATATATATCTATCAGTGGTATGTGTCGTTTGGCGTCTGAATTGCGTGTCCTTTTCTAATGTATCGATTTACAAAGATCCATAAATAGTGTTCCTTTAAAATCGAACCAAGAAAAATCACTATACTGTATATACAGAACCTGTCGATCGACATAAATCGAGGGAGTAAAACGTTGCGCGGTTTTTCGAAAAATTTTTCGAAGTGCGTCCAATGCGACACGTCATATCCCGTGCGTGTTCCCATTAGCATAATACATTCCCGCGACATGTATTTTTCATATTGTGTGTGGGCCGTATTATGTTTCGGACGCGTTACTTAACCATATACGAATACTGTTACTGTTTCTGAGAAGTAACGCGTATTGAAAAATGCAAAAACCGTGAATTTTTGTCATGAAAAGAAGCAGTTTCGATGATAAAGGTTATGTCCATAATCTCTACTTGTTTAAGCAGACTTACGTGACACACAAGACACTTATTATAGAAAATTTATAGAGATATACGACGACTATCCGGCATTTTTAATACGGAGACATTCTCATTAAAACGCAATGACTTACATTAATCTATCGTTAACGCCGTTAAGCGTGTCGATCGTGTGTGTTTACACGCTTAATGAGAGATTTTGTTACGCGATTCTCATTAAAAAAAAACACGATTCGAGAGATTATTTAATTGAGTTAAATCATTCGAATCACTGATAACATGAAACAAAGATTCTTAATTATAAAATTGTTAAATTCAGCGAAAATTTTAGTTTATGAAATGCTACAAAGCGAATATATATATATATATATATATATATATCTTCTTTGTGATATTCTACTAATTTAAGAGCATTGCCGAAAATCGATTTTGCGTCCGAAAACTTCAATTTAGAGAAGAAAAATAGCTTTTCAATTGTCGGAACGGAAGCCGAATTCTATACAGAACTTGTTTGCATTCCATAAACTCCTCTATTATAGTTTGGCAAACAATAATTGGTAGCGTAAGTGCGGTGTAAGGACGTATCCGAGCGTAAATTATATCCTTATTAAGAAAGATAACACGGCGGTTTTTGACATCATTTCTTTAAAAATTGAACGGTTTTATATTTATCTAATATTTGATTTATTATTATTGGTGGAAACAGTAATGGTTCTTTATAAAAAGAGAAACAGCATGAAACGTGGAGATCGATGGCGGTGACTTGTTCTACTTTCGTCTAAGGTACAATATTGTCAGTTAATGTAACGAAGTACTGTAGCGTTATTGCTCCTTTAACTCATTTAAGAGTGGAAGAGATACAATGCGATTTTTCTTTTTTTTTTATACCCTTCCGTGACTGATTTTTAAATCGATGGAAAGTTTTATCGGAAATTTAAAATTACTATCTTTAATAGTTCTAAATTACTATAATTTCCATATCGAGTATATTTAGTAATTCCGGTTTTAAAGTACAGAAATGAATAATTATTGCAATTATGCTTTCTTAGTAAAAACTGCTTTAGGTTCAGAGACTTGTTAAATATCCGAAACAGTAATTTTTTTTAATATTAAATTATTCTGTAATCGTGCTTATTTTGATAAATTCGTTGCGATTTTTTACATATTTAAAAATTTAATAAAGAAAAAACTCCATAGCGGAATAAGAGATGGCCAGGAGCGATAAACAAGAGCAGCGGTTCTCAACCTGTGATACGCGAGATATGACGAGTGGTACGTGTATAATCTTGACTTCCTATTTATATACGAGGCATATTTTCGTTGGTGGTACTGAAATTTTTGAAGCAGCGGTTGTCAATCTGTGGTACGCGAGAACCGCTCCTGGTTATGACGAGTGGTACGTGTATAATCTTGACTTCAAAATTTATACACGAGGCACATTTTTGTTGGTTGGTACTGAAATTTTTGAATTTTGAGTTTGGTGGTACGCATTTAAATGAAAGGTTGAGAACAGCTGAACAAGAGCATTTCTGGATAGCAAAAAGAATTTTGCTCTTCTGTCCGAAGAAAGTTTTCGTTTTAATAAATACAACAGAAAAACAATTGAAGTTTTCTATTTCGTTCTATATTATTGATACAAGAGAAACACGGAGCATCGAATGGTTGTATTGTCACTGCACGTAATACAAATCTATACAATGCATAGCTGTTTAATACAACAGACGTGTTCTCGAAATAGGAGCGCTATAGGGGGTCATTACAGCGTAGTCGCAATGAAAATGCGTTCGCAACAATAGTACAGATAAATAATTACGATCTGACACAGCATCTGTTATCAAATTAATAATACCGAAAGAAAAATTAAATATAATAAATTGTTGTGTATCGTTAAGCATGGAGAACCTGGCAGCGTTAGGAGACAAGATTGTCGTTACTGAGATGGCTAAAGCACTTCGAAGGATGAGCCAAGCTGTATCATATCCTCCTTCAAGAAAAGAGATCAAGTTGCTGAATACTGAACTTAAAAAAAAAAAAATCTATTTTTCGAAGTAAATGGAGATACAACGAATCACCGCTGTGCGCGGACGTTAAACAGACTAAACTGTATTTTCTTTTACCTATAAAGAACGTGTTTCTAATAACGATGTTCCTTTAGTTTCCAGTGTTTTTATAAAAGAAATACAATGTTATCATTATAAAAAACGACAAAATATTGTTTTGGAAAAAATATATTTCTTCTAACATAATACTGTATCTATTTTTTGCGTTTTATAAAAACAGTTTAAAAAAATGTTTTCTAATAAAATATTTTTATTAAAAAAATATAGTAGTGCCTCAGAAATATCATTTTTCTTTATTTTCTGACGTTTCATAATAAAAGATGATATACCCATCTTCTACTAGGGTATTTCATTTATTTTTCTGTTTTATAAAAAAGGAAGAACGTTTCTAATGAAGTAGAGTAGCGGTTCCCGGTAC
>WUQG02051949.1:0-10284 GCA_011317285.2 Androctonus mauritanicus | reverse complement strand
TTTTGTAGACCACTCCATAATATATGTTGCATATTCAGTATTGCTTTTATCATCCTGTCTACAGAAAAGAAAGGTGAGGCGTAGTCTGTTCATTCATATTCATGAGAAAAGTTTACAGAATTTTTTGAAAATAATGCTGTTTACTTAGGAAAGTTTCGTGTTCCATTTGAGAAGTGACCCTAAACAGAAGGAAAGTTTCTGATGATGATTTGGTTTTGCTTTATCTTTCCTTTAGATAATATACGGAGATAAAATAAATTTATTATAATTATTAGCTTTGTTGCAGTCATTCCTTTAGATTCGCTAGAGTTATAAATTTTGGTGATAGGCTATTAAAGATTAATGTTTGGTAAGTTATGCAGTAAGTATTTTTTTTAACTTTTAAATTGTCAAGTAATTATTCAACGACTGTAATGTTTACGTAAACTAGCGAGCATCCTTAAACATCATTCCTTAAGATATTAATCATGTTTTTGTTATAGTAACTTAATCCAACTTTACATAAATGTTCAAAATTAGTTAGCATATTTTAAATATCCAAAACCGTAAGTTTCTAAGTTACATTCAGTAACAGATATGACATAAAAATTTGTACTCAATATTTTTTTTTTCAACTTATAAAAAAAATTAGAAAATAGCGAATTTTTTCGCATCTACATTAATTAAGGCCTAAGGGGTTTAGAAATACATTTTTTTTTTCCTAATTATTTCTCATTCATTTAAAAGGGGTGGAGTTATTCTGTAATATTTGTTTATCAGACTGTGATGTCGAAAATCAGCCTTGATTGGAATTAGGATATTAACATTTTCACCAATGTAACTTATTAAAAGCGCAAGTAGTAATTCTCTATGCATCACTATGAAAAGTAAGTTCGATTTAAGATGGATTCTTTGACACTTTTCCGTTTTCAAAGTTATTAGAAAATAAGGTGAGTTTTTTTAAATAACTTCAAATCGAAGAATTACAGTTTAATCTAAATTTTCTCTTTATTTTGATGAGTATTTAACGTAAATAAAAATATTTTACAGAGAGTTGTTACAAAAAAAAATCGCATTCTGTTCGAAAAATAAGTCTGCTTAGGTGTTGTCTTTAAAAGAAGCGTTTCGACAGATTGGTTGTTGACCCTGACAAACATTCTTTGTACGCCTTTTTTTTCAGTGTTTCATCTTCCGGTTTCACTTGCAAGATTTTACTTTCTCCGAGTTGTTATAATGATCTATTGTTTACTCATAGTTTAAAGTTCTCTGGATGAAATTATCGGATGAGTCTCTTACTTATGTCTGTATTAATCTCTTTTTTTTTTTTTTTGGTTGTTTTACTTAGTAACTAGATGGATAAACGCTAAAGATGCGAGGTAAGTAAACTTCTGTTTTTTCTATTTTCCCACATTATTGCTAAGTATCTTCGGAATTAAAAAAGAAGGAAAAAGATAGAAGACACGCTTTATTTTCCGCTAGACAGAAAGAGAAAGGAAATGAGACAATTTGTCACAGTAGTTGATATCAGAAACTAGTCAAACGACGTGTGAAAGAAAGGCCACCTGTCTGATGGTTTCGCTCTTTGAACGACTAAAAATGCGCTGCAACAGAAAAAAATTTGCCATTTTCTGTTAATCGAGTTTGAATTAGAAGAGAGAACGTATCGCGCAATTAAGGTCATTAAGCATTAAAAACATGCAGAAAGGTTCGAATTAATTCTATTTCAATTAAACTTTAACTTAATGATCAATAAAGAACGGGTGTAATTAATTAAATGTAAAAAATGATAACGATTCCGGGTTCGAATCTATTTTAATGCTAGATTTATTCATTTATCTTTATCATCAAAGTCGAATGAATGTCGCGCCAGACGAAAGGACGGAAGAGGAACAGTTTGTCGATTGTGGGCTAATTATTTTATGCAAAATGAGTTATGGAAAAAAAAACTAAAGACGATTGTTTCAATCTAACGAAAATGTCTCCGTCTTCTTTCGTATCCCAGTTATTTAACAGACAGGAAATTAGAACAAAGATTCAGGTCGTTCTCAGCTTGATTTCGATTCATCCGCTATCACATGACCTTGTTTTTTCTTCAAGAAAGTCGAATGATAGAATAATGTTGCCTCTTTCCTACTCGATCTTCGGAAGAGTCTGATATTCATAAGGAAAAAAACTGTAGCCTGGTACACTCAATTTTATAAGGTTTAATTTAGGGGATGTTAAAAATTGAAACATTTATTTATATATTAAAAACATCGAGAATTAAAGTTCTAGATAACAATAGCATCTCCACTTCAAATATTCTTGCTGTTTCTTTCCTACAACTTGTTGTATTCTTGTTTTAATGACTGCAACTAAAGAATAATAATAGTTTCTATATCTTATATAAAAAAAAATAACATATTTTTTAATTTTTAACAATGTTAACATTTGCCATTATTTGTACATGACATAATTATTAAAAATATTATTTCATCTCTAAAAAATAACTCTAGTAACAACCATTAACTTATACGTAGTGTGTGTAAGTTTAAGTCATTAACTTTCTGAGAGAAACTGCTGCAATTACTTCAAATTATATTTTTTTCTGTTTTACTAAACAATATTAAGTTAATTAAATTAGATAGCGAACTTACGAACATAATTTGACAATATAGCAAAAACTTACTTTTATGATTTTTCACATGGTTCTGTATGTAAATCTATACAAAAAGAATGTTATTGCAATTTCCAATTGTTCCGTCAATGCTTGAGTAGTCAAGATGAAGGCGGTACGATATTTTTTGCTCTCGAACTGAAGACTGAATGTTATAAATTCGATACCACTCGTATAAATTAAGTAATGTAAGGTTGATATTCATCTAATGTACAGGTACAGTATAGTGTTTTTAATTTTCAGTATAAATTTTAGCTTATCATGTAGCTTGTTTTGTTTATATCGTGTAGTTTTCTATAACAATACGCATATTCATAACATTCAGAAGAAAAGATAACTTTTGCTTATTTAAATAGCTTTAATTTCATAAGTTTGTAAGAACAATTGATGCATTTTAATTAAACTATTTGTCCCAAATGGTCTTATTTAAAAATACTGTATTAGTTTGTAGAAATTATATATGAGAACATTTCGAAAACTTAAAATATTTTTTTTTCCCCTCGAAATTATTACATAAATGCAAACAGCGAAAAAAAAAATTAATTTGAAGTTAACTAATACATCCGCATTTTCCTTTCAGAAACAAAAATGTAGGAAGTAATGAAAAAAAGAAAGAGGACAAATTCCAATAGCGTAAAACTCTCTATTGCTCCCATACTAGTCATTAATTAATGTTTAATTAATTAATAATAAAAATTCATAATAATAAATCGATGAAGCAGAATGGCACAGAGGAAAGTAGGGCATTGTAGTAGTCTATTATTTTGCCAGACAACGTACAGTATAAATATACCGGGATGAAAGTTTCCTGCATTTTAATCCAATGTATATGCTACGGTTACTGTAGCCTATGGGCACAACAAAAAAACATTTCGTCATTTTGGCCTATTTATTGTGTGAAAATACAGGCATTAATCAACAAAAAGTGACACGAACTTTTTTTTTTCTTTCTTTCTAAATCAAAGAAACATTGTCGACTCTATGAATAGAGAAAAACAATAAAAACCTTTTCGAACAACGCTAATAATTCTCTATATAATAATAATTCCAAAGAGCAACTCTGTAAAAACCAGAGAAATTCAACTGGAAAAAAAAAAATTTGATTTTTGTTTTGTTTTGTTTTTTTTTTTTATTCGTATTGCAATTTCATAAAAAAATATTTTCTGAATAAAAAATTACATCAGAATTTAGATTTATTAGCATATTTTAGATTTTAGATTACGGTATTTCAAGGTTTAAAATCTATTTATTTAAAAATTGTCTTTCTTAACATCGACAAAAATCCATTAAGAGAGGGAAAAAAATAAGTATTTATGAAATATTTAATTTCCGGGTTGTTTATTTGATTTCTTAATCCGGAGTGTTAACTCAAACGCCTATTTTCATTCAATTTAAGGATGGTTTCTCAAGATGATAGCATGCTGTCCTCTTTCTTGCATTTCGCTAGCGTGGTGGGCTATAGAAACAGTAGAAATCCTTGTTACGACAACATCTCTTGTTAATCCATCCTTATCTAGGAAAAATGGTTATAATTTGCTGAAATACTGTTATTATACGGCTTTATTACGAATTTTAACATTTTTTTCGAAAATTATTAATCCCGAAAATTATCGAACGCATGAGATCCTTCGTAAAACGTTCAATTATTATGGCGTGTCGATTCCGCATCATGCAAAACTTTATGCAAAGTAGAAAATTTAATTTTTTTTTTTTTTATACGCGGAATAATTTAATAATCGAAAGAATAAGAAAGTCGAACTTGATTTATTTAGTCTGTCAAGCATTTAAATTATGAATTTTAATTAAAATTACCGAACAAATGAATCAAGGATATAACCAATGGAAATAATAGTTTTTTTTTGTACTTGAGAGGAAATTAAATATTTTTAATTCATGTTTAATTTTATTACGTCAAAATTTAAATATTTAAAAATATTGTTTATTTATAGGTTGCACTATCTGATGGATAATGCCAACAATCATCATTAGATGGAGAAGCTGGTTCCGGAATGGGCAGCGCCACTTCTCATGGTATTCAACTTACACCAGTGAAAACTAATACATTCTTGACACCTCATCATTATCATGGAAGAAAAATTAACAGGTACGCTCATCCTCACAACAGAGTTCTACCACCTCCAGTGGCAGGACAGCGGCTACGCAGCACCGACAAGGGGAGTATATTGCAGGAAAAGGGCACTATCCGCGGACAAAGGGCTGGTGGTAGTCCTCAACCTAGCGACGTGGATCCCGAATTTTTAGCAGCTCTGCAGAAACAATCAAATAAATTAATCAACAATCACAAACATAGGACCGACAGGTGGCAATCGTTTAGCGATCCTAATATAAGCTATAGTTCACGAACCAACGAAGCCAATGGAAAACTAAAATCTAAAAAGAAAACTCGAGCACCCGAACCTCCTTCGTTATCGCCCAATAAACATTCTTTAAGTAGAAGGAAAAAAAATGGCATTAAGACAAAACATCCGGCACCTGCACCACCCATTATTGTTTCTGTTCCATCCACTTCAGCGAAAAATCTGACACAAGTAAAATTAACAGATGCGATATCCAAAGAAGAAGAAAATTCGGAATTGTCCTTATCCAGTGAATCCAGGCATCTAGTTTGTGATATAAAGAACCATATACCAAAAAAAGAAACGACACCAAAGAAAACCAACGAGGATAAACGCAGTAGGAACGATGCTTTCTCCGAAGAAATCCAACTAGTGACTAAGAGATTGGCTGAGAAGATTAAATCCAATCAACTTGAAGAAGCCAAAACTTCTCCTAAACAGTATTACTTCCCAGATGTAGAAATCGATCGAACGTTTCAATCGAAAGCCAATAATAGAAATACTCGCACTAAAAAGCTAGATCAAATAAAAGAAACGGGTAGAAACAAAAGATCTAGGGATTCTTTTAAATTAACAGAAATTCCTAAAACTAAAAGCGATCAGATTGATACGGAATTGATACAAAAACATAATAGGATAAAGTTCAGACAACCACATAACTCAGAATATGTGGACGATAGTGTTGAATCTTGTTCTAACTCATCGGAATCTTTGGCTTCTTTTAACGAATCTGAGGAAGACATAGACTTAAAACTTAGACCAACCTTACCTAGGAGGCAAGCAGAACTGCCTAAATTTTCGCCCACGCAAGCTTGGAAATTCCTCAGTGCTCAACATTTGGATTCCATTCCTAGCAGTGAATTTGGAGATGATGACGAAGAAAGAATATGGAGATTAAATAAATTGACAAAGAAAAACGCTTTTGAACGTTGTGAAGATTCTGGAATATCTCCAGATATCGAAAGTCCTATATTGAGTAAAGAAAAACATGAAGGACCGAAAAAACATTCGCAAACGGTAATCATAGGGCAACATTCCTGGATTCCTCAACAAGATTTGTTAGAAGATTCTGACAGTAACGAGTTGGAAGACTGCATCAGGAACGACAGGAGAATTAAGGTGCCAGTTAAATTGATGTTGCCCAATGAAATGTTTAATTCCAAATTTAAAAATCTAATTAATAAAACCGTCAATCATAACGATCCAGATTTTAAAGAAAATAATGCTAGAAGTAGAAAAGTACCAGGAGTAAGAAATACAAAACCGATTAGTGGATTTATCAATTTAAAGAAAACGATGGATACCAGAAATAAAAATACTTACGCCCAGAATTTGGATTCTAATTGGGTTTTAAATTATCAAAATAATAAAATGTGTAAATTAACCGGAACCTATAATTATGTGAATTCTGGAGGGAAGAAATATTTGCAATCTTTGATATTCGGCATAAAGAAAAATGACGATGATCAAGAATTTCAACTAGGAAATCACAAAAACGGAATTCGTAAAAAATTTTCTTTTTATTCCACAGAAGGGCACGTGATATATTTGCCAGAATATGAAACAGTAGAACTGGCTCGCAAACACTTAAAGAGAGAAGCAGATAACAGAAGGAAGAAACTTCTTGATGAAAGACTAACGGAAGTTAAAAAATTAGATGACGACGAATGGATATTGCAAATGCAAAAACAATACAGACGAGAAAGAGATTTAGAAAAGAGCAACATTCGTGATAAATTAAAATTATTTCGAAGAGAAATGCCGTTACAACTTAACGAAGAAAGTCCAGAATCTAGAAGTCAGAGCTGCGAAAACATCCCCGCAAGAATGACTTCTTTGGGAGGATGGACTAGTAATCCAGAAAATTTAAATAAACCTGCTTTACAACCTTCGAAAGCTTTCTCTTCGACATCATCCAGTTCACCAGAAATTGCAAATTATAACAGAAAACAATGTCCAGGTGGTAGCAGATGGATGCGGCGACAACGACAACCGCCACAACAGAGCAGTTTCAATCCTACTAGACCCGAACCAGAAGGTGGCGACACTTCCAGTGACGAAAACTGCCAACAGACAGGTGAAGTCGCTACAAATTGTAATCAGAATCCACTCATCAGACAACCTAGTGTCTATACTGAACTTATGGAAGTAGCAAAGCAAGAAGAGCAGAGATTGAAAGCGAAGCAACCATCGAATCCAATTTCAACAGAAACGGAACCAAAATTAAAAATAGAAGTAAACAAAGAAGGCACTGAAAGTGGCTGGAAGTTCAAATCTGGTCACCAGATTCAGAATCAGGGGGAGAAAAATGTGCCAAACAAGTTTAACGGAAAATCAAATACACCAGTAAAGACCTTTTACATGGAACTAGAAGAAAGAATGAGACAAATTGCTAAACGTTCAGAAGAAAATCAGCATAGCAATAAAGACGACGATTCTAAAATATCGACAAAAAACGAGAATTCTTCAAGGCATCTGTTTCCCAATATTATAGTTAACGAAGGAGGTTACAAATCGGTGATTCAGTTAGCCACTGTTCAACCATTTTCTCCAAATAAAGGATACCGTCCTGTGCCATTCAAAGTGCCTTCTGTTGAAAAACTCTCGACTGAAAACAAGTAAAAGAAGAACGATATTTAATGAGTTCAGAATTTTTATTCTCATAAGTTATTTATTCTTATTTCAGAACAGAAATCCGTGAAAGACGTCCAGTGAATTTCTTGGTGATATAAGCAGCACTCAATGATATTTCATGCTTGTAAATAGACACTGAAGTGTTGATACAAAATTTTGTCTATGAGCTGCCTCCGGACACCATTTTAAGTGTACAGAAAATTAATTTTTAGACGAACATATTTAATAAACATTATTATAAAATGAATAAATATATTGATATGTTACATGTATTATAATTGTAATATATCAATTTTGATATTTTGTATCATATACTTATTTAAAATCAAATTTATCTTGGAAAATGGGAGTCTTTTAATGTTCACACCAAAGAGCATTAAAAGTACTAGCTAACTTCAAAGACTTGTCGAAACTGTGTGTGGCTATTTTATGTTGCTACGCTGATAGAAGAAACTGTAAATAAATACTTGTTCACTAAAATGTCTGTTAAATCATGAATTAGTATCAAGTTACGAAGGAACGAACAAATATGCCACTACGTTGTGGTTTATTCCAGTTTATGACAATCATTCCAATGTACAGCAAAGAACTTATTTAAATTTTTAACCCGAGGATGAATGTATTTTTAGGCTAATAGGTTTAATTTCCTCTTTTGCTACCTATTCTTTCCCAAATCCGGTCATTGGGAAGTAGGTGAAATAGTTGTTGTTCGTTAAAATATTCATGTAATGTTATAGCTACAATATATGTACTATAAATTTGAACTTCACGCTAAAGATGTACCACGGATGTGCCATACCGCATTGAGAGATTAAATCGAATTTTCGTCTGACTAGAACAGCACAATGATTACAGAAAAAATACTGAACAAATTGATGTTTCAGTATATAATAAAATTCCAGTCTATCATAACAAAAAAAAAGGATACATTCAACAAGTCATGGTATTGAATCTACTTGAAATTTTTACTGTTTTTCTAATTTTTTAATAGTAATTTTTATTGTTTTAATAATACAGTTCATCTCATATTATAACTTTCTTTTATTTCTACTAAATATATTTTCAGAGTTGCTCGAAAAAAGTTATAAATAGCTTTCTAGGACATTACTATAAACTAGATCCGGTCAAAAGAAATAGACTAGATAAATTTTTTTTTTTTCGCTCACGTGTGCGCAAAGATTCGTGTGTAAATAGCGTTATATACTGTAGTTGCAGAGCACTCTGCGCACTTAAAACCGCAAAATTATTTCACCAACTTCTAATTGGTCAAATTCGACAAATGATGACAGGTAACTAGTGGGAGAAAAATCCATTAGCTTACACGTGTGCTAAAAATGAATAAGTCACGAGTTAAGTTTTAAACAGAAGATTGAATAATGTCATAGACACTAAATAAATCCCAATATGAGAGCAACTTTTCGATTTTACGTGGTTACTTTTTTTTTTTTTGTATTTTTCGTTTCCTTGCATTTAGATTTAGCACGCAATAATAAACACTTCAATTTAAAAATGCTATTTTTACTAAAATAGCATTTACTATCTGGAAATATTTCAATACAGATACAAATTTAGAATATATTTTACAAATAAACTGAAAATTTACTATTTTAAAAAACTGCAGTCGCTTAGATGTTTTGAAGTGAGATCTCTCAATTTTTTTAGAATTTTATAGAAAAATAATATTTTATCGGTATATTTTTACTCTGCTTTTTTTATCTTAACAGATATTGAGCAATTTATTTGTGAAACCAGAAAGGTAGGAATATGAAAATAACAGAATGGACAGGAATTCGGGATTAAATAAAACCTCGTTAATTTGAGTTACTTTACTTTACTATACAACTTTTTTTTTTTCAAAAGACTTACCTGTTAAGTGAGAAAATCCTTACATTTTTTAAAATTCATTATAATGTATGTATTGATAAATTAACAATTTCATGTATTGTATTTGTAAAGAAACTTTTCTAAAATTATTTATTATTTTCCTAAAACGTTCTTGATACTACTACACAGTAAAACTTCATTTTGAAAAATAAATTTTTCAAAATGATTAAATTTATATAAATAAAACGAATGCAAACATTAAACATCGTTTAAAGATATGTTATTAAATAAATTCGTACAATATTTGTATGCGTCGATCATTTTCTACATTCACTTCAGCGTCTGCAATCTTAATTCCATTTGCTAACAAAAAGTTAAATTTTTGAATTAAATTTTCGAGTATTCTTCTGTAATCCAGATAATTCTTTCAGAAAAAAAAATTTGGCATTGCAAAAAAAACTCCCTATACAAAAAAAAAAAAAATTCGAGTATTTGAACGAGATCGAATTATCAAACCACGAAAGGTAGTTCGGAGGACAAAGGTCAACTATAACCTCCAGAAATAGATAATAATAAGAAGAAGAACAAACCACGAAAGGAAGCCATCCCCCAAGGTACAGCATCCCACTGTATCAAAATATATTAAATTATTATTTCGCGAATAAATTTTGTGATTTCTCCAAATTACGACATTGGCATATTAGAATTTGATTTTAATCTTCATTTTTGGAATAACTAACGGAATAAGTAAATATCCTGTGTTTGGTAGTGATGGGCAAATGATACTTTAGTTCGAACTAGTTCGAGATATTTCGAGATGATACGAAGTTCGAT
>WUQG02051938.1:0-10284 GCA_011317285.2 Androctonus mauritanicus | reverse complement strand
CGTCAGTACACCATACAGCGTTAACTCCGTTATACGCTATTCTACATAAACAGAACAGAACTGTTTTCAAAATTCTTCGTATCCGTCGGATACGAAGAATTTTGAAAACAGTTCTGTTCTGTTTATGTAGAATAGTGTATAACGGAGTTAACGCTGTATGGTGTACTGACGAGGGACTGAAACAAAAGTCCGAAAACGTTATATGAAATAAAAGTGATGCTTTCTTATTGTGCTTGATTTGGTTCTGAATTTGAGATAAAAGTAAGCAGATTGAAGAAATTTCTATGAACAAAATTACTTTCTGAGCAATCCCATATTAACAGATGTTTGTTTCAAATGTAATTTTGTTCCTCTTTAATCTGATAGTATACAGTTCAAAGATTTAATAGTCAGCAAGAAAATATAATTTTTTATTTTAAAGATTTATAATTATATATGAAAATAAATCTTAATAAAAGCTCAAATTCAAGAGAAAGACTGAATGAATTTATTATTTGCTAAAGATCTTTCAGCTTAAAAAAAAAAGCCATCTTCAGTAACATCTAGCAAAATGACTTACAAACAGAACAAGCATGTTCTATTTGTAAGTCATTTTGCTAGATGTAACTGAAGATGGCTTTTTTAAGCTGAAAAATCTTTAGCAAATAATGAATTCATCAATCTTTTGCTTGAATTTGAGCTTTTATTAAGATTTATTTTCGTATGAAAAGAAGCAAAAAGAATTTGAATTAAGAGAGTTATAATTATATACTTCTCATTTACATTATTTTCAATTAAATACAGTGATATCTAATTAATAGAGATATTGTAAATTTTAATTGATGAATACCACATGATAAATAATTAACTGTTAGTATTAAAGCTTACTAATTAATTTTTATTTTTTAAATTTTATTTGTTGCATGATATTCAATAATTAAAATTTATAGTATCCATATTAATTAGATGCTATTGTATTTAATTGCCAAATAATTCAATGAATATAACTGTAAACCTTTAAAATATAAATATGATATATTTTCTTTCCAAAACTGTTATATCAGTGATTTTCAATCTTTTTCAACTCTCAGCACACTGAAAAAAGAACTAAAATTTCAAGTTACATCATCAATTTTTTAAAGAAACATATTAAGAAATCAAGCATTAAGATTGTGTTTAAAAGTCCAATAATTAAAATTTTAATCATTGTGTTATTTTTAAAAATAATACTGATCATGAATTTTTAAATTTTACTATAACAACTTTTTCTATTTAACTGTTATTGCTTTCATTCTTTTTGCTTTTTATGAAAAATATATCAATATTTTTAAAATTTATCTTGATGATTATTTTATTCAGTTTCTTCTGACTTCTCTTCAATCGTCACCCAAACTCTTAAGGCACATCTAACAATAATCACTACATTAGACCTTTACATTATACACTATCAGATCAAAGAGTAAATGAGATTCCATCTGAAATGCATATCTCTTAATATGCAATAATTTTTACTTCCTATTCTAATTAAAAAAAATCACTAACTCTATCCTCTTTATCACTAACTCTTTATCAATAATACAATTATAAACAAACAGTTACACTGTGTGACAAAATTATCTAGACACACATATTTTCATATATTAAAAACATTAATTTCATACATTTTCATACATTTATAATTTTCATGATAACTGCTTTTTCAAAAATTAATAAATAATATTACCAAAATAGGCTAGATTATAGAATGTAGAAAAGGAGGAGCTTAAAACAGCTTTAGCACTGCAACCAGTGATCTATTGTATACCCTTAACAGAATCATCCTATAAAAATACCTGTCTTACTCACGAAAGACAGCTTCTTCTTTTTCAATGGGACCGTAAAAAGATCTGGTGCAGGAAAATGCAATCCTAGAAGATCATATGTTAGTCCTTGAAGAGTCATACATTCACACAAAAAATGAAAACAAGTTTCATCTCTTCCCTGACATCATCTACAACTGGGACAATCAGCAATTCCAATTATGTGAAGATGCCTTCTAAGATGACAGTGATTCTTACTGTAAGGATCACTGCCCTATAACAATCCTAGTTTGATTTTTATGCAATGTAAGCAATTCTGCAGTTTTCTATAAAGAAGGATCTAAAATATGAACCTTTGTTTGTCTTAGTCCAGGAATAGAGCTTTAATGGAAGAAGTGCTGAGCTGCCAACCAATCTCTGATAACTTTCTCAAATACATCAAATTTAATGCTTTTATAATAACCTGGGATGAGAAACCCTTCCTTGGCCAATCCATCTGTAACCTCTGCCTTCATTCCCTTTGTGCTCTGGCATCCAAATAAATTGAACCCTGTTCCTGATAGTAGTTCCACAATGAGATGATGATATTTTCATACAAGTTTTGAAGTAAAGCAAGAGCTATCGAGTTCTTTTAATGCAGCTTGATTATTTGATAGAATGTAAGTATGCTTATTAACATATTTCCTATCAAGATTGGTTTTAAAGTAGAAATAACACAGATCTCTGCCTGAAAGACCATGGCAAACTGGCTAAAGGAATAGGAATATGACATTCTTGTTCTCTCACAGTAAACCCTTGTCCTTACACCAGGAGTGGTTTTGAAACAATATGTATACCAGACTAGTCCACCCTTGATACTGCAACCAAATCCATTTCCACACCCCTCCAAGTTGGAGAAGTAACAATGAAGGGTCTGAAGAAATTAATCTGGACACCATGCAATCCTTAACCATCTCAAGAATGTGAGTGTGTGACTTGTTCCATTCAAAAGATGAATGCTTTACTCTGTGAGTCTAAGAAATCCTTCTCCCACAACAATAGCCTGTAATAATCCTCCCAGGCACTAGCTTCAATATACAAATGCAAAGGAAAAATGCCCAAGACAACTTCAAGAGCAGTAATAGAAGCAATCCTCATAACTCCTGTGATGCTCAGACAGACCAACTTATGAATATTTTCAAATTCAAACCTGCAAGTTTTAACAAAAATCATCATCAGATAATGACAACATAGGTAATAATAGATCTCACAACCATGGAGTATATCCAGTATAGCAATAGCAACTCAACAATTGAGCCTGTAATAATCTTGTCATCAACTTGCTCAGCCATTTCTAAAGTATAATTATTGAATGTTGTGAATGAGATTTGTTCTTGATGCATTCAAGATGCCTCTGAAAACTTTACATTTACTTATAAATGCTTATGTTAGATAATGTGGCTCCATAAAACTGTCTTTTCAATCTTTTGCAAATTTCAAACAAGTTTCACTTATTCTCTGATAAGAAAATAATAATGAATTCACAATTGGATGAACTTTGACTTTGCTTATTATTATAAATTTCCAGGGAAATAAGTTAATTGCTTAATGACAGGCTCAAGGTTAGGGAGATATCAATGCTTCATGTTATTGTTTTGATTGCTGAGCATGTGCAGTTATTTGAAGAGACAATCCAAATTATAACTTAAATCTGAAGGCTCCTTATATGAAAAGATAAATTCAAAATAATGTTACAGATATATTTTCCAATCTGATTTAGCTAAATCATTTAGGCCAGGCATGCTCAATCTATGGCCTACAATGTTATCCTAAATAATGTTTTTCTCATTTTCATTTTATTGGTATTGTATTTCAAAAATTACTAAAGTGGCCTGCAATCTTCACTGCTGATATAGGAATATTGGATTTAATTAATATTGATATAATTATAGTATTAAAATTAACTAGCTATCATCATCATTAAAATATTTTTCCATAGATATAAAACCATTGGTTTGATTTCTATAGGATCTGTTTTAAACTAGATGAATTTTAATCTAATCAATAAAATCTGCTTAGTCCATATTTGACTGCTATCCCTCTACAAATAACAAGCTTTCTGTACATAATGAAGTATTTATGTTTGAAGAAATTTTATTGAAAATACCTACAACAGAATTTAATTTCAGAATTGCACAGCATTTATTGAATTAAAACAATACAATTTTATGGAATGTTTTAATTAGCTTAAAACAAAATTATTCTGAGAAAGGAATAATCATAAGATATTATTTGTTACAGAATTTTAAAATTTGGTGGAATTTATATATAATAAAATAAAGCTGGTAGAACTTATACCATTAAAAATTTTTTTTAATAGATATTTAATATTTTAGAATAGATTATATATTATATAATTATACATATTTTGATGGAATAAAAAATGATATACGGAATTTAAAAAATTCCATTTATTATTTTTTATAACAACTATAAAATAGTTGCCAAATAATTGGAATTTGCTCCTTCCTTATTATTAATAAAACTTTATATATTACACTGCACTTTTATAAAAATTTAATTATTATTTATACTGTATTATATATTTTTTCATGGATTTACATTTCACAAATACAAATAATCCTTGACCAATGATAGGGTTTGGTTTCAAACTTCACCATTATAAGTCAAAATGATCATAAGTTGTAAATGTCAAAAATTTATGGATTTCTCTAGATATTACTCTAGTATCCTAGAATACTGGGATACTAGATATTAGAAAGAATGCAAGCTCTGCAACAGAGGGAAACATCTTTAAAGTAAATTAAAAAAAATTTTTTTGTCATTACCATGGAAACTTCAATATTAACCTTTGACATTTATTTGTTAAACTGATTCTTAATTTTTAAATCATGTATTCTTTATTGCATAGAATGTTTATGATCTAAAGAATGAATTTGAATTGATAAACATCTCGATGATGACTGCTTGTCAGTTAAAAATGTTACTGTTATATTCTGTTGGAACTTTTTAAATTTAATTAAAGATGTTTTCTTCTGCTAAAAGGTTTGTGTTCTTTCTATTTGATATAAAAACATTATCTACTTATACTTATGTTAATTTTACTAAACATTATCTTAATAAAAATAACACAAAACTACAAGAACTAGACACAAAAAAATCACTTTCTGTATATCAGACCATTAGGTCTGGGAATCAAACTCATGGAATTGCATTGATCAATCACAGAAATTTATATCATTTTAAGTATGAGTGGTTTTAAGGGCTATCTGTATATAAGTTTTCAATTTTATTTTTATAAATTACTTTTTTTACTTATGAAAATTAATATAATGCATGCCTTTTCTTAATGCAAGTTAATTAAAATCAAAACACTTTTAAAAATCATTTCATATTTTGATTCAATTATGTTTATAATAAATTTAAAAAATTACCTTTTTAAAAACTGATGATATGAAAATATATTTAACATGGAATAATAAATATACTTGATCATCCCATATTAAATATAGAAACTTCAATGTCTGAAAAAAATTAAAAAATATATATATTTTAAATATTTAAATGTTAAAATATTAATTCAAATATAAAATTATTTTCTAACACTTAAAATGTAATATAATTGGCATTTAATAATTCATCAATAATTGAATGCCATTATTATTATATTTGATAGATTGGACATATTTAAGAAAATATATAATAAATATTTAATATTTTAAATTTCCTATAATTTGAATAATTATGGAACATTATGATTAAATAATTAAATAATTTACAGTACAATAATGCTTAGGTTTTTGCAGTGGTTTTATTCTGAGAAACTGGCATATAATGAAAAATGTGATTTATACAACTTCCTGTTCCTGTACACAAAAAATATATATAAAACAAATTGAAAAATTCATAAAAATAAAATTATTCTTGCAAATATATAAAGATTTTTAGTCTAAATTCACTGCTTCTTTGTCAGCATTGCTATGATAAACTTCCAACAGTGTAAACAATCAAATGGCAAACTTTTTCTTATTTCTATTTATTTCTTACAATATTTATTTAGTGGGTATTTTATTTAATTAATGGCAAAGATACTTATATATCCTCATTAAATCTTTCAAAAGTGATGGCAAAAAACAAAATGGTTTCATCCTCAAGAAAGTGTCTTGACTTTTATCCAATCTGAATAAGGTCACCGATGAACGGAATCTAAATACTGTAATAAATACTGAAAATTTCAAAAGATTTAGAAAAAACTTAAATGAGATTTCACAATTTTAATTTTTTTGCATATTAATTAGACTTAATTTAAAAAAATAGTCAGCAGCAAAATGGTTAAAGTTCTGCCAAAACAAATACGGATAAACTTCATTTGTTAATAAATGCTAGGACATCCCCACAAGCAACATACAGATACACTGCCTTATACCTGTGAAAAGTGTGCAAGGGCTACCTCATCAAGAGCAGTTGAGGTTAAAAATGTGAATTCAACAAGAGAAGAAATAGTATCTCAATGAAAATTACAACAGTAACTGTAGGTAGCATGACTGGGAAAGGAAAAGAGATTGCAAACATCTGGAAAGAAGAAAATTAAAAGTACTCTGCATACAAGAGACTAAATGGAAATGAAATAAAAGTCCAAAAATAGGAGCTGGATACAAAAAAATTGGACAGTGGTGCAAACAAAGAAATAAATGGAATATGCAACTTCTTATTTAATAACCTCAAGATAATGTCCTAGAAGTTAACAGGAAGAATGACAGAATAACAATAATATGGTTAGAATTGAAAAAAATAGTTACGAATGTCATAGCAATCTATGATCAGCAGAACAACTGCTGTAAAGCAAAGAAAGATGAGTAGGAATAGATCTAAGATAGAATAGATGTATGATATGTCTTATCACCAGAGAGAGAAATTTTTGTGGGAGATGACCTAAATAGATATATTAGGGAAAATATGAGAACATCAACAGAATTCATAAAACAATATATGCTATTCTATGGAGAATGAGAATGAAATAGCGTAGAACTACAGGAAGTAGCACAGGTGCTTGACTAGTTAGAAAGATAATTTGTATATAAATTTTGTTTTATAAATCAGATTGTTCATAACTCAGATACTGATTATTTTAATTCCAAAAGTACTGAAATAACTTTATATACTATATATTGTAAGATATTTCACAAATGAACCAATTAAAAGTTACTTATTTTTACATATAACTGAAAAAAATGTGGTTTGAAATAACATATTTTCGAATAAGAGTTTTAAGTGACACAGGGATCCAAAATAAGAAAATTAACTTGGAGACCAAGAGGCTAAACAAAATTAACATATTTGTTAATTAAAATAGTAAGAAAATAAAAGTAAGATGCAATAAAAGAATAAATACAATTAACATTATTAATTATAGAAATAAATGAGCTGTATACAAAATAAAAGAGTTACAATTTTAATTCTTGAACAGGAGAGAGAACTGTTCAATTCTGGATTGTGTGGATATACTTGGAAGAGGAAGATATTTATTCTTCTATCTTTTTTTCTTTTCTCCATATCTTTTCTTAGGACAAATGCCATCTTCACTCCATCTTTGTCAGATGCCATGACAGGAAGGAATGTGGCTTCCCTTTTTCTCCTACATTTTTGAAAAGACCAAATATTTTTCTTTCTTTCTCTAACATTTGCTGTTCATCTGTCCTCTTTTCTAAACATCATAGTTCTATCATTACTTTATCTTCTGTATTGAGATTTCAATCACTTTTCGAATTTTTACAAAAACAATATACATATATATATATATATTTGGCAGATTCTTTATATATCTTTTGGCTGATTGATGAGCATAAAACAGTCATAAGAATGGCTGTTTTATGTTCATCAATCAGCCAAAAGAACAAAATATATTAAATTAGCTATTAGGGCAAATGAAGATGACATCAATATATTTTGAGATAATGCAAATATAATTAGGCCCATAATGAATAACATAGGCAGTAACATTGCTGAAGCCATAGCAAAAAAAAGAATGAAGACAAATGTAGTCAACAATAATGACCCAGAAAATTTCCCGATATTATGACACTGGTGCATGAAAGTAACATGTAGGTGCATGATAGTATTATCTGTAAGTGTAGATGATTTTACATGGATAGCCATTTTTGTAATTCTTGTATTTGTTACAAAACATCATTTATTTTATTATTTTTTTGGTGTGTGTGCGTGCGCGCACGTGCACACACATGTACAATAATAAATAATAAAATATTAAAACATACATGTATATGTATATATATATATATATATATATATATATATATATATAGTAATGCAGCACCTATATATTAACTTTTGTTTAATGCCATGACATCAGGGATTTTCTGGGTCATCATCATTAACTATGTCTTCATTCTTAGTTTTTCTATTTCTATCCTCAGCAGTGTTACATATATATATATGCACACATATATACATACATATATGTATGAATAATTTAGAATTATATATGTGAAAAGAGGTTATTTAAGAATTATTTATTTTTTAAAAACTAAATGTGTTCTAAATACCTGAATGGATATGTATTCTAATATATTGTAGTATTCTAAAAATGTTCATTTAAAATTGTGTATACTGAAATGGATTTCTAACCAAAAAAATTTTATAACAACAAATACTTTTCCTGTTATAAGAGCTAATGAATCTGTGTGAAATATCAATTAAACAATCTTAAAATTGCTTACTTCCTCATAACGACATCCACAACTTTTTAACAATTGTATACCTTTCTTCTGTGACATTTTCCTAAGATCTGCATCAGTACCAACTATTGATTTTTTTGGAAATGAATTGTTTTCATCCTATAAAAGAATTGATAATTAATAATAATTTAATAAAATTATAATAAATATAATAAAGAAAAATGTATATAATATAAAGCTTGGAGGTAGATGTGTGTGGGTGTGGATGTGTGTGTATTTATTTATAAGCTGATCTATACATTGAATGTGTGGTTGAACTGAATGAGGTGAATCTGGAATAGGTGAATGAGTTTGTATACTTAGGAAGCATATTTGAGAGAGAAACCACATTGATGGTGAGATTATAAGAAGAACAAATGATGGATTAAAAGTCGTGGTTGCACTTGCTGGTTTCAACATTGATGTATGGAAGGGAGATCCGAATGGGGTGAAAGGCATAGAAAGTATTTGAATCAGTGGAGATGAAATACTTGAAAGGTATAATCAGAGTGATGAGCTATGATTGTGTCTTGAATGACAAAATATTTAAGCAATGTGAAATCAAAAGAATGAGATAGATGCAGTAAATAAGTCAACTCTGAGATAGTTTGGTCATGTGAAACAAAGAGCAATTAGAAAGTATGTATGTTGGATGTGTGGAAGGTAAATGTGGAAAAGAAAGGCTAGGGAAAGAGTGGAGAGAACAAGTGAAGGAGTATCTGAGGAAATATGGTTTTCAGAGAGTTTATAAAAAGATGAATGTGTATGAAAAAAGAATGATTATAGATGAAGCTGGTATAGTTTAAAGATAAGGATGTATGGTGCCACTTGATTGGCACCATACATCTCAATCTTTACACTGTGCTTTTTTCTTTTTATTATCTTACACTATCTTTTTTTCTCCTCTGTCTTTCTCTTATTTTCTTCTTTCTTTGAGTACTCCCCACCCTGTTACAAGGATATGAGTGTGATAATGCTGATGATGATGATAAAAGTTTATTTCTCAAATTTTCTTCTATTAAATTCAGTGAGTTTTTGAAAATCAAAGAGCTACATGCAATTCAAAAAATTATCTTTGTTTCTATTAAATTTTATTTTTGGATAAAATGAAGAAAATCTTTACCTTTGTAGACATTAATGATTTATTTGGTATTCTTATATATGAAAATCCTTCACCACAGCCAGTTGGATCTGCTACACCTGTTATTTCTAAACAACATTTTCCCTTCATTGCCATAATAAATGCCCTGGTTGTATTCCATGGTGCAGCTTTTATCTATTAAAATAAAATAGATGTATTTATAATCAATATTTTTCATAAAAATTTAATCAAATTTTAAATATAATAAAATTACAAAGATAGAATATGAAATCATAAAATTATGATTAACTTATGAATTTCCATCAACTTTTTGATCAAATGAGTATTTCTTTAAGTTCATTCCATAATCTTATTATGATAGTTAGGTTCAACAATCATTGATATATTATCATCAATGAAATAAATGTGAAATATGAAATTTCTTTATAGTCATCATTTAAAGTAAGAAAATAATTTTTACTGTATCAAGTGTGGCACAAAGGACAGAGGACCCTGTATGAAAAGTATGTTGCAATCTCCCTTGGTAATCATGGTGTGATTGAAGCAAATAAAATGCAATTCAACAATTCAGCCAACAATATTTCATTAGATACTACTTTCTGATGACTACCAAAGTGAAGAATACTTATAACATATGGGCATGGACAAAACAAATGAACAAATGCATTAT
>WUQG02051927.1:0-10284 GCA_011317285.2 Androctonus mauritanicus | reverse complement strand
TAACAATGAATGCCATCACTATGACATCATATTGCTATTACGATGATGCCATCATAACAGTAAATGTTTGCTATGTTAATTGGTAAAATCAATGGTAAAATTGCCAATGAAAAGATAAGGGCACATAACAACACTAATGTGATGTCATTGGTGTTGTAACTGATGTAATAACTGATTACTAGTACAATATCATTCCACCTGTACTGTTGTCTTCTTTTCAATTTAGGAACAATATGATGGGATAATATTGGATAGATATAATCACAATAGTCTCAGGAATTTTTGATTCAGAATTTGTTAAAAAATTATTTTTCCAGTTTAGGCAAAATTTGAATTATGTCAAAAGCTTTTGTTTAACTATTTGTATAAGTCATGGAATAGTTGTGTGTATATATATTTAATAACAGCAGTTAATTTATGTTTCAGAATATAATTTTTTTTTTGTGTGTTTGTGTACAAAATCATATTCAGAAACATAAATTAACTATTATAAAAAAAATATTAATAATTACATTTCTAAATTTCATAGAAATCTCAAGTATTTTTTCTTGCAAAAATGATATATATATATATAGAATAGAAGAAAAATCTGTATCCTGCAAATAACTTGATAACTATCATGGATATTTCCAGAACCAGAAGTGAATTGAGATGTCATATGAGTTGCATATAAAAATGTTTTTATTTCATTTTTGAGTGAACTATTCTTCCAATTTTGATGATGTTTTTTAAAGTGTTCAGAACTGAATGCTTATCAGGTTTGTAGTTGGAAATTTTTCCTTATCTGTTATAGTTTATGAGATAAGTTTGCAAGTATACTTAGTTACATAATCATCTCATTTGAAGATCATCATTAGATAGCCCACCCATGACTTCCTATTTGTTGGCATTAATAGATTTTTGAAATCTATGATAATTAATAAGTTATTTGGAGGGATACAGACTTTTCTTTCCACCAAAAAATCATATATTATTTAAATTTTCTGCTTATTTTAAAGTTTGAAAAATTAAAAAAAATATATATATATATAATTTTATATATTAATCAATATTTTTATGACAACTTTTATGACATTAATACTTGCCTCTAAACAAATTTGATAGATTACAAGACAAGCTGTATGATCAAAGAGACGTCCTCTTTTCCAGCTAAAGTCTGCTTGAATTTCATTCTTCATATGGGATACTAAAAAAATTAATTATAAAACAAATTGAAAACATTTTAAACTAAAATAATTTTTTTATAATTTTAAATTTTAAATAGCTATCAGTTTAATTAACAATTCTAATTCTTGTAACAAAACATAATATGCTAAAAAATATTAAAATTATAATTTCAAAAAATATATTAAAAAAACTGCTTTTCAAGTTATAAAGAATCTTCCAAGTTCAATTCTTGAAAAGTTTTTAAAAAGTTTCAATTGATTGTTTATAACTTGAAACATTTTTGAGCTTTTATTTATTTCTGATTATAATATAACCTTTTTTATTTACTTTTGATTATAATATAATCATTATAGTTTCAAGTTTTTCTCAAATTATAAAGATTCTTTGATTCTTTATAACTTGATAAAAAGCTTGAAACTATGACTATATTGTAATAAGAAATAAAAAAAAAACTAAAAAATAGCTATGCTTTTCTTTGCAATTTTTATTCTACATAAAATACCATAATCAAATACATGTGCTCTTCAAAGTATGAATTTAATTTGTATATAAGTTTTATTCATAACTTGGATTGTTTGAAACTCGGATGTTGCTGTTATTTTGCATTTAACAGTACTGAAATAACTTCATATATTTTACTTTTTAATATGTTTGACAGATTTAGAAATATACTTCATAGGTTTGAATGAAAAGTTCTGAGTAAAAAGCAAGAATTTTATTGATATAATCACCAAAAAAATTCTTGCTTTTTAATCAGAACTTATCATTCAAATAAATAACCACAATCTTGAAATGCTATCATAATTTCTTAAGTAACTGTGTAGTTTTATATTATATCTGTTACTAAATTATTCTGCTAACACAATGTTTAAAATTCTTGATAAGTTTTTAAAATTTTCTGAATTTTGATAATGAGATTTGTATGTATTAATGTTTATAATTCAAGGAGTGCCTATATTTAAAATTAAATAATTATGATTTTTATGTTATTAATAATAATATTACCAATCATCTAGTGTTTCTCAAAGTGGATGGTACTGCCCTCCCAATGGGCACTGGTGTGATCTAAGGGGGCACATGAAGGTCCAAGTGATATTGAGGAGTGTGATATAAAAATTGGTGATCAGTAGAAGAAATAACTGAATGAATAAATTATAAAAAAACTTTTTAAATTACTGTATATCTTATATACACAGTGTTTTTATAGAGCTGAAACTTGAAACAAAATCAATAAGTTAATTTTAGTGTCTGATAATTAAATTTTTCAAGTAACTATGTTTAAAAAATCTTGCATTTTACGCCACACACTACAGAAGTGAAATTTACTTTACTTTTCCAAGTACCGTTCATTTTAAAACAATCAGACCATTATTTTTTCAATTTCCCCTATGATCTAGTTTTCAGTGCACGTCGAATTTCCAAAATCTATATGGACACGAATTATGACCGAAAGCCTGCGTTTCAAGGATCGCAGGAAAGGGAGTATCGTATGTCGCTGGACTCGACCACAGCTGGTACAAGCTCACCAGACTCTTCTTTCTCATTGAACTATTTTGTTACTTGTTTAATTCGTATTCCCGTCCTCTATGTAGTTTAGTTAAATATGACTATGTATTTATTATTAATTTTATTAATATACAAATAACCTAACTTCAACATTACTGTTTTATTTTCTTACATATTTTTGTAAAAAATATAGATATGGGTTTTCTGGGAGGCGTTGAGCATTCAATTTTTTATAAAAGTGGGAGGTACATTAAAAAAACTTTTGAAAAACACTGATGTAAATAATAACAATTTAATTCGTACTAGTTCTCTCTCCTTTGATAGACTAAGCATTTTCCATTAGAAAAATGCATCATTAAGTCTTTGTAGATCAACTCTATGGTACGAAACATTGTTAAGATAAATATAATTAAGCTACTTATTGTATAATATATTGCAACTATGTTTTCGCGCCCTCTCATAATTTTCGCCCTAGGCGACCGTCTCCCTCACCTCACCCTAGATCCGGCGCTGACTGTAATGCCAAAAATGCGGTAGAATTGATTTTTTTTTATTTTCTGAATGAATAATTTCCGTTTAGAACGAGATAATTTCGATAAAATGAATATATATTTCGTGTAATCTGTAAAATCAAAAATCTCCTTTAAGTTAAATTAGGAAAATATAAAGAAAAACAAATAACACTTCAAAAACTCATATAACTTTTTAATTAAATTAAAATGCATTCACTAGTACATCTGGATGTCTGACACTTAACGAGATATATTGACAGCTAAACACAGCATTGTTATGATATGGTTACTATGAACTATTTAATTGTATTTGAATGATATCGTTACTCGAGATTTTAAAATTACATTTTAAAAAACTGGTCTCTAAGTAATTACATTTTCATGGATATGACTATCAGATCGCACACATTACATCACAAGAACCAAAAATGGGCGTTACACTAAAAAAGTTTGAGAAACACTGATGTAAATGATAATTTAATTCGCACTAATTCTCTCTCCCTTGATAAGTATTATCCGTTAGAGAAATACACCAAGATATTCAAATATTAGATGTCTGTTTCTTTTAATCCAAACTATAATTACAAAAAACTATACTGTACTAATTTTAAGTGGTCTTTGTGGTCACTGGCCATGATGGCAGATATTTGAAATTTAAAAAAATTTTAAATTTTTTAAACCATTAGCCATGCGTAAAAGATATAGGCCTACTCACTCAATTTTTTTAACGAAAACAACACAAGTATTGATATTACAAAAATACTGTTATGGATGTTAACAGTATTTTTTTATTACTTTTTTGGTAATATAGAAAATCGATACCGATAGAAAATAGGATATAAATTAGACTTTTTTATCATCATATTTTATCCTCAGGAAAAAGAAAAAGAGAAGGATGATAAAAAAAATCCATAATAATTTCTAAGTAAAAAATAAATATAATTCCACAAATTTTAAGTATGTATATATATATTTTGTTTTGTTCCATTTAATCCGATGTTGCACAGGTGTTGCAGCCTCTACATAATCGCCTTCAAGTTATACGATATCGTGATCACGCTATCTTCACGAGAAATTTTGTCAGAAATAAAAATTTATTTCAAAACTTTTAAAATTATATTTAATATAAATAATAAATTAACTTTATTAAAGTACAGTATTTCAGCAACAATTATTTTAAATATTCATCTATAAAATGTATTTATATTTAATTTTAAAGTTTTAAACATTTATAGGATTTTAGATAAGAAAATGCCTCTGAATTAGGTCATAAACATCACGTGTGGCCATGAGAAGTTGTTGGGATAGACAGTACTTCATGAGATAATGTACGAATGACACATTTTCTATATATTTATTTATGTGCATGCGTTCCAATAAAAATTTTATTTTTATTTATAATATGATAATTATAAGTAAAAATAAAATAACTGAAATTTTTGAAAATAATTCCGCTTTAAAATAAAAATATTCATATTTGTTAAGTCGCAATATTATTTAAATTATAAGTAATATTGCAAACTTAACAAATGAAACGTTTTTATTTTAAAATGGAATTATTTTTAGAAATTTCAGTTATTTTATTACAAATATTAGACTAATAAATATCTTATAAATATTATGTATCTAACCATGCAACAATAAGATATCAAAGCTTTGAGTAATTACAAGTATAGCCGTGGCTAGTTTTGATAACGAATAAATATAATTTAATGCATATTTAGAGAGAGAGAGAATGGGCAATTTTGTTAATTAATAAAATAATTGTTTTCTTGATTATAATTCGTGATTTTTCAAGTAAAAATATATCCATCTCCGCTTTAAACTGCCTTCTAAAGTACAAAGTGTGTCTCCAAGAAATAAGTTATTTTTAAACAAATTTCGCGCACAAATTTCGAGAAGAAACTAAATTGCTTTTGTTAATCTTGTAATAACGTTTTCTGTTATATATTTTGGCTTACCTCTGTTTTTACAAATGTAGAACTCTAGAAATGTAAGAAAATAAAACTCTAGCAATGTAAGAACTGAGAAATGTCATATATTTTGGTCCTCCATAGCTTTTACAATACGAGAGTTATGAAATTAAAAGAGAAATCAAAATACATGGCAGTTATTACGTTTCTATAATTTTTACTTCTTACAATTCTAGACTTGTAAGGAATGTCATATAATTTGAACTATATGAACTGAAGAGAACACAAAGTTTATTCTAGGTTTAATAAAAATAATTTAAGTTCTTACCGAAAGGATTGTATGTGAAATTTGGTTGAATGTAAATGGCATGAGCAACGGATATATGAGCTCTGAGAAGTTATTTTAGTCTATGATTAAAGTAGCTTTGGGTTATATTATACTATATATTGCAATCTTTTATTTATTTATACAAAAGAATAATATATCTCTATAATGGTTGATACAATCTCAAATGATTTAAGTTAAAAAAAATAAATAATTTTTTTCTGAAGTAATTTTATCTCCAGAAATAACTGATTAATGATACAAATGAACATTGAAATGAGTCGACAAAATAGAATTTCATAATCTAAAATCCTGTATACATTCAACGAAATTCTGATGTCACAACTTTTGTTTTATCTTTCGTTTAACTATTTCTACTGCATTCTATTGTATGATGATACTGTGAAAGGATACTATAAAGTTGAGTACGAAAATTTAGGTAAGTTTTATTTATTGATAAACAAAAACAATAATAAATTTTTATCTGTTTGAAAATTAATATAAACGCCCATCTTATTTAGATACATAATATCTGTTTTCAGGTATATTAAGTATGACTTTTAACATTTAAAAATTATTCAACAGATACAGATTTTTTTAAATTTAATATATCATCTGTTTAATAACAGATGATTGATTATATTATCTAATATAATAAAATATATGTATTAATATACTCATCAGTTAAAAGTGGTAGTTTTTTAGGTGCATGGATATCAAGTAACTAAAACGAACAGCAGCGAATCTTTAAAGTGACCTATGACCCCGAAATCTGGATTTATTTAAATTATAAAATTATGAAGCATAGCGTAATTATTATAAAACAACTCAGTATATTTTTAATAATTTTCGATAATTTCAATATAAAAAATGTTTAAGGAGCATTACACCAGGAAGTACAGTACTAATAATAACAATAAAAAAGTTCAATCAAATATTAAAAAATAACAATTTAATATTATTACTTTTTATCATTTTTTATAGTTTTTCGATTATTATTCAATATATTTTCATAATTATTAATTATAAGTAAGTGAAGCGATAATTTCGATAGAATAATATTATCATTGAAACTTATAAGAACAATATTGCTATATTTATAAATTAATATCGTTTCTAAGAAAATTGAATATGTTATCCATAATAGATAGTACTGTTTTCTGAGGAACTTCATTCTGGGAAGTCTTTTTGTTATGAGTGTGAAAGTTAGTTTCATTATTACAAAATTATTTTTCACTATATACCATTAAAACAGATACAGATGTGAAATAATTTGACGTACATAACACTTGTGTTACATTCATTCAAAGTTAAATAAATTTTTAACGATTGTTTGAATCATATCGTTTAATTTCCAATTATATATTTGTATAAAACACTTATAATTGATTGATTTAAATCATTTTCTTTTTCGGAACTATTAGCAATATTGATGCGTTGCCGCCATTTTGCGATGCACTATACCAGGATATTATCTTATTTTCTAACAAAACGATGAAGCGAATTTTATTATTATTATTAATTATGATAATATTGTGCAATAATAATAAAAGATGACTGCATGAATTCCTGTCGGAGTGGAGGCAATATTTGTAACTCTTCTCCGAACGACGCGTTATGGAACGACGTGACGTTTTCGTTAGCGCGTCGCAACTCTCGCAGAGTTAATAAAAAATTCTTTTTGCTGATTTGTATACATTCGTAATACAAGCAACGAAACAAGAATTTTACATTTCGACATTTACATTTCAAAGTGTTTAATTAATGATGTTGATTTTGTGTCTGATAAGGTTAGAAACAAAAATTTTAGCATTCGAATACAGTTCTATTAAGACGTTTAATTAAAATGTTAAATTTATCCAATAAGCATAGTAAAGATTTCTATATACAGTAAAATTAACCTCACTGCTTCTTGAAAGCAGATCTAATATAAATAAACGATTAGTAATGCCAGCACGATTTTTTACTAGCTTCTGTTACAGTAACAAAATAGAAACTAATACTGTCGAATATAATCATTTTTATTAAATTTTAATTTGTATATCAATTAAAATCATAATTGATATAAGAAATAATGCATTTTATAATTTATTTATTTACATGAATATATATTTTAAAATGTTTAATTTTACAATAAATATTAGATGATATTTTATTAATTAAATTAATATTTTTAGATGAAGAAATATTAATTGCTAGTTCAAATTAGTTTCATGTTTTTGTGCTTCTTATAGCAATAGGCATTTGTCATCCCTCTTTATTGCATAATAGCAAATCATTATAATAAGTTATATATATATAATTATATATTACTATTGTATAGTTATTTTATTATACAAAATCGTTCATTCTTTTTAAAATCTCATTTATTTTCATCTCGATATTGATATATTTAAATACTATTATAACAAAACAATTACTGCAGATTTGTACGATTAGTTTGCTGTTGAATTTTAAATAATTATATTACTATAACTATATATAGTTATATATTACTATAATTATATATTAGGCCCTACTATAAATAGAAAAAAATTTTCCCTTTCGTCTTACGAATTTTTTACAATGTCTCAATAAACATAATCGAACTTTATTGTTAATCGATGCATCGATTGAATATTATAGTATATAACGCTATAGACTAGTACAGTATCAACCAATTAATTCTGAAATCCAGTATTGTCTTCATATGTAAGAAGCTGCTTATATTTAAAGAATATAATGTGATCTTTACATCGTTTAATTACGTTTATAATACGTTATGACATAAACTACCATTCACGCAAGACTTACACAATGAAAACTTGAAAATTAAAATCTGTTTCGCTGTGAAAACTTGAATGAATATCATATTTCTGGTATTCATCATCACAGCAATAGTTCATTCATTAAAAATTATTATTCTGCAAAATTAATTCTCTTTAATTTTAATTTTTATCTGAATGATAATTTTATTTATAAGCTATATCTATTTATTTTTAGAAGCATCTTAACGTTTATTGTGATAAGTTGCTATCGTTTAAACGTGACATAACGGAGTTTAAATCATATTAGAGAAGTGAATAAGCATCAATATTTGTATTTATATAAAAATTCAGCATGATTTTAAATAATATAAATTATTCATTCCTACAATTTAAGTTCATTCTGTATTTTCACTTTAAATAGGTTAAAATTATCATTATCTCATATATTAAATTTATCAATCTAAAGTTTTAAAAGATAAAATATATTTATTTGATAAATTAAAATTTTTATATTTTGTAAGAGTTTATATCAAAGTTAACTGGAAGAAAATATATCCTGCCAAATATTTTAGATAAATTTATGATAATATTTAAGATATGAATAGAGCTTCTTTGATGCATTGCAAATTGCATCCATGTTTTCAAACTATAAAATATAATTCTTAGCTTACTATTTAGTTTTTAATAATCTGAGAAATGCGAAAAGGAAAAAAATCATAAAAAATAAAGTTTATTTTTTATAAACAATGAAGAACATTTAAATTTAGTAGCCTTGATTTCAATAATCAGAGAAGTTTAGACTTTATTATGATAACATTGACACTTTATTCAATTTTTATCTTTAAAAAAAATCATTTTGTGTGTTAGAATATACCATTATATAATGTTATCTATAATATAATTGCACTTTGGAAATTAAAAATTAATATAAACTAATCTGCAATGACGAAATGGATCTTCTCTGCCTTGTCAGTGATTTTTATGAGATCGAAATGATTCGTGCGTAAAGCTATTCTGTAGATTTAAAATTTGTTTTAGCCATTAATAGTTTTGATTAAAGTTCCGTGAACAAATTTGTCAAGCGAAATTTTGCGTTCTTTCTTAAAAAAAAGAAGAAAAAAATTTTAAGAGTTGAATGAAGTGAGGCATAAAAGCAAACTATCAATATTAGTATTCTTTCAAATGCATGCAGAAGTCAAGTTCTCTCTTAAAATTTCAAATAACAATAATAACAATAATTAATACAATATAACAACATTTGTTATATTTTTGAAATACTGTAAAATATTAAAATAAGTCTTATTATTTTTATTCAATAACTTAAATATTTATTTGATCACGCAGTTTTTAATCTGATAATTGGATTTAGATAGTCTACATTAAAATGCACAATTCTTCAAGGTCTTTTCATTCAATTAATTTGATTAAATATGACACTGACGTGTCACATACTAATGCTTGAAACGAATAGAGTGATGAAGAATAAAGTTAATCGTTAGTAACAAAATTTCAGTCACGAAAATCTAACTGCGAAGGTTTTGACATGATACAATAAAGCCATTGTTATCTGATTTCAAAAGATGGAAAGTCTGATTTGTTTAAACGTAATAGATTTACAGTATTTTTATCTATAATATTCATTCTAAAACCGAATTTACTATTTATATAACTAAAACAATTGTAGCTATTATTGGAAATAAATGAACCGTAAAAATTATCGTGTTCGTTAACAAAAGCCATGATTTATAATATAATTCCTGTTTAATTATTACGAATATTTTACCTGCTTACAATACATTTCTTAAGTAGATTGTTTCTGTTAAATGTTTTCTTTTCGGTTATCCATTAAAATAATTTTTTGTTATACTGTTTATGTAAGTTTTTCAGCAATAGTTGCAAAATTTCAGCCATTTTTAAGTTATATAATTGTGGCAATAAACAAAATATACTGAAACATCATTGAATTATAGCTATTACCTTACTTGTGTCATGAATATATTACAGTCAGTGCCGGATTAATTACATACGAGGCCCTAGTCACTAGAATTCTTAGGGGCCCTTATTAGGACAAAATGTGCTATATATATACATAAGAAAAGTATAAAGAATAGACT
>WUQG02051916.1:0-10285 GCA_011317285.2 Androctonus mauritanicus | reverse complement strand
TCCAGTCTAGAGGTGGCCAAACAGGATACTAGAGCCTCCTTCAATGTGTTTAGTTTTCTACAATGAAGTATCCTTTTGCTCTGATATTGTAATCACTTACTTATATTAATGTTACAATCACAAATAAAGTTTCATTTGATTCTGACAATTCCTTCTTGGTACATGATTTTTTTTTGACAATGAGTGTATTTCTGTCATTTTGTGTTGAACTGTGATGTAAATATTTTATTTTGTGCTGTAAAATTCTTCAGGAAATTTAAGCTTGAATTTCATGGCCAAATAAATGCCAACTTAAAATTTTGAATTATTTCTAAGTAAGTTTAATCTATTATATTGTATTCATTTTATGTTGTAAAAATTTCCTAGTATATTTTGAAATTCTTTCAGAAATTCAAATCTGAAAATGACAACTAGTGAAATGCTAGCTATGTAGCTATATTATGTTTATGTTGAAACATAATATAGTGCTTTTATAGCAGAGATATTAAAATCTATGATTTTCCTGATATTTTACTGATTTTCGATATTTCATTTAATGAAACTGTTTCATTAAAATATACAATAGTTTCATTTAATAAAGTACTTTGAAATATTTCTGTATTTACATCACTTTTATAAATACTTAGTGAATGTATCTGATTCAGCCCAGTATTTCTAGCATTCAATTCATTTTCATAAACATTTTATTGAAAAATATTATAATTGAATATAAAAATAGATAATAGAATTTTTAAAATATATGAGTAAAAATAAATATAGATTTAAGCCATTTGTAAATAATGTTTAACAGATAGATGAAAAACTTCATTATTATACAGAACTTCTGTACAGGAATCTAACCACCTCTGTTTTAAAACACTATCAATTATGAGCAGAGAAAATTTTCTTTTGTTTTACTAAATGCTTTATATACTGTATTTATTGCTTTACAAGACACAGCAGTGCAGAAAATGCATTCTAATTTTGGAACAATAAATTTAAGAAAAAAATTATTGTTAATATAATGTAAATTTAAAATTTAGTAAAAATAAAACCCAAAACCCAATAAAGAAAAACAAGGCTTATTATTCTTATTATTTTTATGTTATTTAACTTTAGATTAATCACTGATATGATCATCTTTATCCTCAACATGATTATGTTATGTTGAGGATAAAAGCTCAAGATAAAAATAGTCAAAACTACAAAATGAATATTTTACATATTTACATTTTTGCAATTTTTATGTCTGGAATATGATCATGTTGAGCATAAAGATGAACATATCAATAAATAAGTGAATTCCAGTTATTTAAATTTATAATTGGAATTCACTTATTACTCCAACAACAGCATGATAATTATTGAAAAGTATGTTGATTATATGTTATAATATCTGTTTTAACAATGCAAATTTTTCTTAAGTAAATTTTGTTGCGTGCTAATTTTTTGGTTTTTGCATGTGTAAGTTATTTTTGGCTTATAAGAAACAGAGTGATTTTTTAAATATGATTTATAAAAAAAATGTATCTTATAAGCTAACAAATAAGAATATAAAACACATAGCTTAATATTATTACTTTTAAGCAATCAGCTTGCAAATTAAATTAGTTTTTCCACTGAAAATAACAAACCCAGATATGACATCATTAAACTTATAATCCATTTTTTGAGACTTGAGAGAGATGACTTCTATAATATACAGGTTAGATGATGGATGAATTCTGTTTTCATCCATAGGAATTATAGATGCAATTATTTGAAAAGTAAAATTTGTAAAGCAAAACAAAATTTCGAAATTAACATTTTGGAATTATTTTAATCTATTAAAAATTAAAAGTTTTAATAATTTATCAATATTATAAACATATCCAAACTAAAAAAAACAATTTTTAAGAAAATTATATAATTAATAATTACTTGTTTTGTCCAACGCTGATATTCACTATCTAACTGTTGAACAAGTGTTTCAGCAGAAATTATTGTTTCTTTAGAACGTTTTAAATTGAATTCTATTTCAGCTGCTTCTTTTGTAAATTTGCTTAACTTATCTCTTAAATGAATAACTTGCTGTTCAACATCTTCTAATGCACCACTTAATTTATTGATACGTCGTTCAGCTGAAACCAAATTACTGCAAAACAATTATTTTTATATTTTAAAATAAACAATATAAATCACAAAATTTTATAAAACTAATTTTAAATACACACACACACACACACACACACACAATAATTATATAGAAACAAGTTAATTAAAATAAATTTCTAAAATAATTTAAATAAACATTAAAAAATTTATTATAATAATTAAATGTATTATATAACTTTATACTACTTTCAAAACTTCTTTATAGAACTAGCCAAAAAGAGAAAAAATATTTAATAAACTGATTACAAAAAAGATTAATAAATTGTTTACTTTTCTTGTAATTCCTATTCAAAGTACTATTTATTTATATCAAAATTTATATAATCAATATTATAACAAATAATAAAATACATTACTAATAAAAATAAGGCCATTTTAATTACAAAAAGCATATATAAACATTATAGTAAATGTTAAAAATATAATAAAATAATATATGACAACAATATCATAAGATTTATATTGTACCTATAGTAATAAATGATTGTATTAAAAGTTTTAAATAAATAAATTGAACTTTAAAGAAACAAAGATTATAAATTTTAATTGTACTTTCAGAAAAAAAACTCAGAACATGAAAATAAAACAGAGAACAAACTCAAAATATAAATAAACAAACTGAAATAATTAATATAAATATGATATATAAAATAGCTCTTAAATGATCCAAATGAATTAATAAAGTCATTTTAATTTCTCTATTAAGCATTCTGAAGCTTTAAGAAGGGAATTACAATTCTGTTTATTGATGATAGAATTACTTTCTTATGTAGATCTAATCCTTGTGACTCAGTAATTCATCTCTTTACTGTATTTATTTTTAGATACTAATGCAGCTGTTTATTTTAAAATTAATAAATAATAACTATTTGCTGATATATAAACAATAGCAATTTTTTTCTGTATATAATCTGCAAATTATAAATTGTACAGGAGAATATAGGATATTTTTTAAACTAAAGTTTGTTTAAAAAAATTAACTTTTATAAATATAAAATATAGCTTTAAAATTGCATTTTAAAATATCTCTATGTGATAAAGTGAAGTTATTCAGCAGAAAATGCATCATACATCTAAATTGCAGTTTGTAGCATTATCTGATAGTATTGGTAATTTTTTAACAAGGATACATAATGCTCAATTGGCAATGCATAGAACAACAAGATTTTTGTACTCTAAAGTGAATTGCTGTTGCTGTTAGAAATATAAAGGAAATAGTGGACTTTTATATAATTTCTGGTATAAATTATTTTAATTTTAAAATTCAAATATTTTTATCCTTTTTTTCTTATATTTGAGCTAATAAGATATAGTTAAAACTGTTAAAAATACATCATCTTTTCTTTTTATATTTCAGGGTATCAAAAATATAACAAAAAAGGGGAAATTAAGAAAGACATAATACACACAACTAAATATGAACAAAAATCATTCCTAAGCATGTGCACATTTTTTACATTCTTGGGTATAACAAATAATGTTGATAACTAATAATGCATAATATTCAATAGTAATAAATAGTAGAGTAATTTAAAGATTACTTAAAAATATTGTATAATTAAAACTTTAGCATGCACGGATCTTAAAAATTTTAAATATTAAGTAATTATATCAAGTTAATATTGTACCAAAGAATGTATTTATTTTGAATTTAAAAATATTCTAGAATAGTATTTTATAAGTTAATTCTAATAAATAATATTAATGATAGTCTTGTCAGACCAAAAAATTTTAAAATAAAAATTATTTTCTGCAATAAGTGCATGTATGTTGATAATTTCTTATAGGAAGAAACAGATAATTTATGTTAAGATTTTTCATTATTCTTTTAGAGTTTCAGTCTCTCACCATTGATTCTTTATTGATTCTATGTTGTTTCTTACTTACGAGTTTTTCCAAAAAAATCTGCAGAACATGGCATGGAATAGTTTAATGATTTATGATTGATCCCAGAAAATTTGGCATTTATCATAGACTTTTTGGCTTAATGTGATATTCTGGTGGTTAAATCTGATGTTGCTTCTATGCTGCACAATCCCATCTTGTAATTTTTTTTTAAGTTTTTCCAATGCATTTTATAATATGTACATTATTACTCTCTTTCAGAAGTATGCTATATATGTCACTTTTCTTTTGTCTTTGGACTCTATCATTTCAAATTAATGTGAAAATGTTGTCATTATGTGATTTTAATATTATACTCATTTTTTAATGAATTTCACAGTATTTCTGAGAGCATTATGTCATAGGAAACTCCAAAACAGATTATTGGTTTTTTTTTTGGCCATGGTCTTGGCTAGTATTTCCATTTTTTATATATTATCCTACTCTTTATAAATTTGTTCTTAATTTTGCATAATAATTTATCAAAATGTTTTCATTTGAAACCATATGCTATATATGCTCATTTTAAAATATTTTATTTATTCTGGATATCAGAAAAATGTGTGAACAAATGATATGTCCTTCAAATTAGTGAAGAAATATAAGAATCTTTATAATTATTATTGGAAAGATAGTGAATCAAAGAAAACAGATAGATACATTTTAAATAGATGTTTGTATTAAAGTAGTCAGGTTTTTATTGATCCACATGTTCAAAAATATATATTTTTTGTTAGTCAATCAGCAGACTCCCATACAACATAGGGAATATAGGAATCATGTTATACAAGATATGCATTATTAGATGATTTTATGCAAATGTAAACTTTTCTCTGAGTTCCAGCACTGTTTTTTTTTATGTGGCCATTTACTAATTTGTGTTATATTGTCTCCATTCCAATTTTATAAAGCCACCATTTATGAATTCACATTATAGGGGAGCATGCTATATGGGAGTTTACTGTATGTTAAATCTTAATTTTAAGTCCATATGCATTTTTATTAATAATATCAACATATTCATAGATAATGTCAAGATTATTAGTGATGAGAAAAATGTCACAATCTCTTATGCATTATTATATGGGAATAAAGCGAATTTATAGCCTGTTCTTCTGTTTTATGTACTAATAATTCAGCCAATAAACCTGTGATAGAAAAATCCCTTGGTGTATCTCCTGTCTGAGCATGAAAGATATAATCTAGATTTTTAAAAAGATATAATCTAAATTTTTAAAAAGAATTTTTACAAACTAAGGTTCTATATCAGATATAAATCTCTAGCCAAAATCCAACAACAAATTAAGCCAAAAATACTAAATAAAATGATTTTATTAGAATGTGAGAAAAGATGATAGTTCTAGTTCGGAAATCTAATTACAATAAATATCACAGAGTTCAAGAACTTCCTGTATTAAGATCAGAAATGAAATCTGAATCACAGTTTTGAAAAAAATAGGAAACAAAATATTTAGAAAAAAGACAAATTTTCCTATCCATAAGAAATTGAGACAGGAAAGAGAATAATATTAAGAAATTGTTCCCATCTCATTCCTCAAGATAAAAGTAATAAAGTGACTTGCATCTCAAATGAGGAAATGAAAACTATTCAGCAAGTAATGCAATAAATGTAAACTGAAATGGATATTTTTCAGAATACAAAACAACACAAAATTCCAATAAGAGTTTTGGGAAAAATTATAGTTATATGATCAGAAACTGAAGAGTAAATGTATATATTTCAGAAGAATTATTAAACTACCTAATAGGTTAAATTTTTAAACTAAAAGAAAAGACATATTGTACAGTCAACTATATATAAATTTTATGTTATCAGTTATTAAAATGTAAAAATATAAAAGCAGCATTGCAGAGCAAATAAAAAAAATCATTTCTTTACTAGAATGATTTTTGTGTCTATGCTGTAGTTCATAAAGAACTACAACATACACATAAAATTTTAAAATTCTTAAATTATTTTAAAAATATTATTATTTGATATAATAAGTATTACTCATTATTCTCATAATTATTTTTTGTCAAACTGTAGAAGAGATAATCTAAAACATGGATAATTTAATAAACTTTAGATCATGATAGTTTTAATATTGAGTTAGTTCTTATTTAGAATACAGATAAAAAAAGTTTCATTTTTTTTTTTTTAGCAAAATCACTTCATTTCAACTTATGCCATATATAAATTCTATGCAAGTTCCTCATTTGGCAAAAATTTATCTAAATTTAATTTTTTTTGAGGACAATGATATATTTGGCAGTGATAAAATTTTTATCAAACTGAAAAAAGTTCGATAATATTGTGGAGGGGAAAAGTATAATTTTATCCTTACAATTTAACAAGAAGTTATAAAATAATACAGGGATATCTGAGACTATCAGAATGCAGTCTCTTCAGCAGACTAATTCACTATTTTCTGATCATCAGCCTGGTGAATTCTCCTAAGATTTTCAAACTTCAAAGAATTGATAGCAGGATTGTTAAAATGATATAATTTGATATGGATAATGGACAAGAAGTACTTTTGGATTACAGATGCTCTTCTAGTCATGATTATAATTCGTATATAAGTTTTGTTTGTAAATCAGGTTGTTCATAACTCAGTACTGCTATTATTTTGATTCTAAAAGTACTGAAGTAACTTTATATACTATATATTGTAATATATTTTACAACTGAACCAATTAAAAGTTTCTTATTTCATAGATTTTAATAAAAAATTTTGAATATAACATGAGTAATTTTTGGTGTAATTGCTGCTATCTTGAAACATTGCTTTAATATGTTAATGTTAATAATGCTATGCTAACTGTGTAATTTTATAATATATCGCTCTAGAATATTTTGCTATCATATTATTTAAAATTATTGAAAAATTTTTGAAATTTTGTGAAATTTGAAAATTCATGAATGCTCATAAATACAAGAAGTTCTATATTAACACATCATTAAGTACACAGAACTTACAATTGGAAATACAAGTAATCCTTGATTTATGATGGGTTTGAATCTTGCCATCATAGTAGTAAATGCCCAAAATTTAGTGATTTCTCACTAATAATTTTTTACCAGGACATATCTTATTACACATTATGCTATATATCTTACTATACATTACATTCCACTATACATTATCTTAATAGACATAAAGAACACAAAATTATAAGAATCAGACACAAAAAAAGGACATTTTCCTTATATCAGACCATTGGGTCAGGGTCTTGAATATAGAATTGCATTGATCAGTTAGAGAATTTACTGATTATATCACTGTCATAAGTCAAGAACTATCTGCATATTGATTTACAAATTATATACATATGTATAGAATGCATTGTGAAAATTTATAATTTGAAAGCTTTAAATTTGTAATTTAAAAGTTTCAATTCAGTATATCTGCTGATAACAAAAAACTACTTACCATATATACTTATATATAAGCCAAGGTTTTTCCAAAAAAAAAATTTCTGAAGTGGGGGGTTGGCTTATACATGGGTCAAAAAAATCAACTTTTTTTGGCTGGAGAAATTGAAGTAATAGGCAAAACCATAACTTATTGAATGTTGTCTGAAGATCAGGAAGGAAATTTTGCAATAATTCATTTAATACAATACCAGGTAAAATTTTATCTTACCCCAATGTGATTGAGTATGTCACACTGCCGACTCCAATCTGCATCTTTATACTGTAATCAGGTAGGCAATGCCATGCTGCCCAATACAATGTGACACGAAATTCTCAATAATGAATCAAGAATACTACCTAGGATTCATATTTGGATGGAAAAAAATATATTTATTTTTCATTATTATTAATTAAGAATGTTTTAATCTATTCACTAGTAATCAATGAATGCCTATCATATTTAACTAAAGTAAATTAAAAAGTAACTAAAATAATGTTTAAAATGATGAAAAAATAATCATTACAATTATTTTTTAGTACAGATTTTAAATAATTTATCAAAAAAGTTCATTGTAAACAAAATCAAAACTTTGAAATCACATGCTTAACGTCTAGAAATCACATTCACACATCATCCTAATGGTGAATGACATCATCATTAAGATGATGCACTCATTTTAAAATATAATTAAAGATTTGAATACGATAACTCAATTATATAGGGAAAAAGAAACTTCAAACGGTCTGTCTTGGAACTGTGTGATGTAGACATTTTATTCTAATGGAATTTTTACTGTGATAGGTTAATATGAAATTTTTTTATGGAAAGAAATCAATTATTCAATAATAATAATATAAAGAAAATATTTTAATATAAATTATCAAAATTTATTACTACTCATTAACTTAATATTTTCTAAAGCTACGTCATCCTAATGATAATGTCATACTCTGACATCAATCTCGCTTCAGAGTAAAGTAAAATTTTACTTTACCTGAAGCGATCGAGTGTGTTGCACCACCGACTCCAATCTATGTTTATATAAGTGTATCAGATAGGTGATGCTGCGCTGCCTGATGTGCCATAATGCAGAAATTCTTGACAATAATCCAAGAATCTTATGTGGGCATGCTGTGCTAGGTCACTTCGGGTTAAAGTAAAATTTTGCTTTTTAAATTGATAAACTTAAAAAGCATATATCAATTTCATATATATATAAAAGAAAGTATTATAATACTTTCTTTTATATATATATTTAAAATTTCAATAAAATATTTATTTTGGCAAATAGCATTAATATATTGGTAACTAAGATCAAAGATCACATAATTTATCGGTTTCAAATTTTTATCAAATTTTAAGTGCTAAAGTTAGGAGGGTAGGCTTATATATGGGTTTTGCATTTTTACCAATTTTCAAACTCTGTAGTCAGGGGTCAGCTTATACATGAATCGGCTTATATTTGAATATATATGGTAATTTTAAAAATATTTTGAAAATTATATTCGATGGCATTAATTTATTTTTTATTTTCACTTGCCAAATTGATTAACTCTCTCAGTCATGCAGAAATTGTAACAACAACAACAATTACTTCAAGGATATACTTACTATCTTATGCATTTTATATATTGTTAGATAAAAGCTACACCTATAATAATACATTCTACAATGTTTATTTGAATTTATATTTTAAAGGGGATTTTAAAATACAATGCATATTACTTTATCATTTTTCTCTACTTTTTATTTTGTGGAGTTAATTGATTTGGCAAGTGTGACTCAATTCTGGATAGCTGAAGTGCAAAATGATCCTTTAGTGACACTCTCAATAATTCATATGATTTATCAATGAGAAGATCAAGTGAGATCAATGGTCATAACAATTTATGTTTCCTTATCATAAATACTTAGAAGAATAGATTTCTTTTTTTCCTAATGATTAACATCATTGGCTAATAAGAACACATCCATGCATTCTGTATATGCTGTCCATTTCTCTGGATGATGGATTCAGATTCCTCAATTTGCCTAAGACTTGCTATTTCAAACTACTTGCTTACTCCAATCTCTTTATCAAGTTGTAAAGATTTTAGAAATATCCCATCCTCATCACCAGTGTCAAATCTGTAGCCTGACAAAAACTACTTGATAACAGTTAACAAGACTTATTTTACTTAATGACATGCAAATGCCAGCAACTATACTCAAGACTGTTTGAGATGAAATGTCAGTGTATGCACCACCTGAAGCCTAACCAGATCACTGACCACTCCCCAGTAATCACATACACATCTTTTATAGTTTTTGTTATTTTATTTACTTCATCCTTTTTTATGGTTTTTTTATTTATTAGTTCTTATGTTCAGATATTTTGAAACTTAATCCAAATAAAACTGTGGAAGGGATTTCTCAAAATATATTATATGGATACTTAAAAAATATTTTATTTTTAAGAAATTGATCATTATAATCTCCTTTTAGTCTCCATTGTTACCATTGTAAACATACATGGAAACCTTAACATTTTCTACACAATATACAATTATTGTAGTATCTATTATCTTCCATATTTAAAAACATGTTAAAATAGAATCAAAATCATTTTGAATTATTGAATTTTAACAATTTATTTAGAGATTACAAAATAAACCTTCAAAAATGATAATCATATAAAATAATAATACATGCCAGACAAATCCTTGATGCTTACTCGTATAACAGAATTTTTAATAATTTGAAATAACTTTATTTCAGTTTTTTTTCGAATATACTGCAAATATCAATTTTTACTACTTCAAATACAGCACTACTGCAGTTAGAAAAAATACTTTTTATTTTCTTCA